>CM021103.1:553806977-553933600 GCA_007115665.2 Sequoiadendron giganteum
TAAATATTATTGTTTTAAGACAAAAATCAGGAATATCCCAAAAGAGGGCATTACACCGACGCCACTTAAAAAATAAATCTTTATTACATAACACAAAAGGCCCCATAACCTTGCCACCCACCTCAACAACACTTAACTGGTTCTTTAATATAACACGCTTATGTAATATAATTCATTTCCCTAATGGTAATTCCATAAGCCCACAGGAAATGGGAAATGTGCTTTCAGATCATCATGGAATTTTATGTGAAAAGGGACATTACACTCAATGGGGGGTTTCTAACCTCCCTGAATAGCTGTATTTTGTGTTTTCATTATGTCTTGTTATGGTGCCAATTATTAGTTTTTTGCCTGTTGTTCACACAGGATCTTAGTTTCCTGGTCTCTGTATGATTTTATTGGTTTTTGGCTTTGGGCTGGGGCCCCCTCAATAGAACCACAATAATTATATCAAAAAAAATTTGTATGCCACTGAACACAAACCAGCAAAATTGCTATGAGCAGGTCCTGCATCTCATCGACAACAGACAGAATGGACCACTCAACTTCATAGTGTGCAATGTCCAACAGTGGCAAAATAATTTAGAAACAATACTGTCAATGTTGTGCAACATAAATACTCAACTGTTGTATAGCAGTTCTCAACCTGATAAAAAGAGAAGCATTCTGTGAAAAGAATGGATGAGAGAATGATTGAACAATGTTCTTTTAAAAATTATCTCCTTGTATTTATAATCTCCCAGGATTACATAAATCCCAACATTGCTTAATGATAAAAAATGCAATGTGTGTTGGAAGCGCCATATTATATCATGGTAATCTTATGCCCAATTTAATCATTGCCAGCTAATCGACCTTGAAGAATCGTACTCGTAGAACACATTGATAATAAATGTATTTTTCTGTGATAGACAACCATCTTTCCCTGCGGCTGAAACATATTGGTCATCCACTTGCCTATTCCATACATCATTCCCATTCTGTTGTGGTTGTTCATCCAATGCTGCAGAGCACTATCCTTTAAATGTACTCCAATCAATGTCGGCGACACTTCTTTATGTAAGTCATCCGTGTATAGATGTTTTATAATATTGTATTGATAGTTATAACATTTTATGTCCTAGCTCGATGACATTTCTCTGTTATTTATATTTGCATGATAGTTACAACACTAAAGCTCCAATTGTTCTTGTTTTTTTCCTTTGATTCAGCAGAGATAACTCAGAAAATAATCCGAAGAAATTGATATTTTTGTTCATTCTTGCTTTTCCATGGGTACCCATACTACGGTACCAGTGGAAACCAGAAATTTGCAATGTACATGACGTTGAATGTTTCTGACAGGATAATCATGCTAAAGAACTCCCATGAGTGAAGAAGCAAAGCAAGGGCTTAGTGTTGTGATTGCAATGTGTGTCTTAGTTGATCTCTGATTTCGAGCACAAGCTGGGATGAAGGACGAAGCAGACACGTAGAATTCTTTTCTTTAGCACAAAATTACGGGCTCAAAGTTAAGGGAGATGAAAGACGAAAGCATCTAAACCTAGAACGACTCCTCTATAAAATTCTGGGTTCTGGGTCCTATTGATTACCTGAAAAAAAAAATGCTTCAAAGTGAATTCGGGTCGCACGAGGCCAGATGGTATCCTGAGGAGGATGCTAACTACGCCATTACCAGCGGATACTTTAACATGTTTCCCAATGCCAAGAAACTAGCCTGTTAGAGGTTGTTTCCCACCAAAGGAATGCGTAGATTAGAAAAAAAATCTCAGTTGAAGTTGCTTGAGTGTGCCTATAATAAAATTACAACATAGTGAAGACCTCGTTGAAACTGGGGAACTCATGATGAAACCTACTTGGCTGCCCTGATCTGAGGTTTTCTCGGCAGCTACGGCTATGCAGAATCTTGTTCACGGTAAGCTCAAAAACGTTTTTCATAATTTTAACGCATCTCTAAAAACAGATTTTTATTGCCCATGTAAATGGCTAGTTAAAGCCTAGGAGGTTTTTATGTTCAGCCCTGGAAGAAACCAATCGGCCATGGTCCTTACTCGTCTGAGCAGTGTAAAAAGATCGCATTTCCCACTGCAAATATCATTTTTTTCAAAACTTGAATGCAGAAAGTGAACCAAAAACCCTACCTCTGTCCCCAACCGCACTGCCAAAACGATTCCCAGCAACAAAACTATCTCGCCTCCTCCTTCCTGTCAGATAAAAGAGATTAATACTAATGATTTCGCTAACTTGAAACTTATCTTGCCCTTAAATTTTGAAAAGGTTTTAGTAAGAAAAAGCTTATGAATTTAACCGTATGTTGATTTTTAGGCCACAACTCTTCTTAGGGCGTTGCAAACGTATGTCGACTCTAAATTGTGTTCGTGGAATTTCACTGAAGATTGAAGAGTCTGTCCTTAAAGAGAAGTGGGATTGGAGATTGGAATCGTCAATTTCTCGTTTCTTCGATTTCTTATCGTTCAAGTTTAAACTAGCAATTGCACCCACGGGTTCAATGAGCACGCTCATAATATGTTTTATTACAGCAAAACTTTGTTATAGATAATTTTTTTCATATTCAAATCTCTAATGAAATTATTCAAAATGATATAAAATGTATGGAGTTTATTAAATGTAATATTTATAGGATAGAAAACAATTCAATAATATTTTTAAATTAATTATATTTTATCTTAAATTTGATGTGAATGTATTTTAGAGAATGTTTTTGGAATGTATTTTTTGATAGAATTATGAAAGTTCTCATAATGAAAGGACAAGTGGTTCGCTCATGGAAAATCTCACTAGTCATAAGTAGGTTATAAATTTGAAAGTTAGACTATCTATTTATTCTCATTAATGTACTTAGTATTCGTAGAATGTTTCTGAAAATTATGAGAACCAATTAAATTGTAAAGCAATATATTCCAATTCACAATCAAAACAAACCATCGAGATTAGACAAAAATAGATAATTCAAAATCAAATATAAAATACATCCTATACCATTGAATCACCCCTTGATGTGTCTATGATATTTGCTTGCATGATGTAAAATTGTCTAAGTACTCAAATTAGCAATATTTACTTGCATTCATTTGATTGCTTGAAAATGGCTTAGGTTGGGATAGATTTCTAAGATTTTTTATTGATGAATGGAGTGTTGAGATTGTTCGGAGAAATCAAGGGTTGAGGTTGAATTTGGTCTCTAATCATAAGGAGATTGACAAGTGTCCATATGGTTAGAGGGAGGTTGGGATGTTTGAACAAATGAAGATGAGGTTGGGAGAAGTGGAAAGGAGTGAAAACCTCTCAAAGTTCCACTTGGCATATGGTTTTTAAATCAATAGTCCATGTGCGCATAAATCCAAATTAAATAAAACATTTATTTAATTTCGGAGGAAAGAAGAATCTAGGCAAAGATTAATTTTTCTAAATACTTTGGCTAGAGGGAAATATATGTGGTGATGAATACTAATTAAATAATGCAATATTATTTAATAAACATTAGTGATGAGGAGATATTAATTAAATAATAAAATATTATTTAATTAATGGAAGTATTGAAAATGGTGGAATTGAATGGAAAATTAGAAGAAATAGTGACTAAAATCAATAAAGTGTCAATTTTAGGTGTCTACATTTTTCCTCTTTGAAATAATGTTAAAATAATATTTATTTCAAAAAACTATAGGTCACCTATAGAAAATGGATGGAAAAATATACCTGATCGATGGATGAAAGTGATGATATGATGATGCCCCCTCGAGAGGGCACATGGGCAAAAATATGTCTTAGGGAGACCTTGAAAGAATAAAATGACATTGGAGATGGAAAGAGGATGAAAAATCATGAAAGATGGGGAAAAATAAGGAAAAACCGAGCAAGAATGAAGAAATGAGAGTTGAAAGGGTGAAGAGTGGTGTATAAATGGGCCCAAGGTGGGTAGAAACAAGTAATTTTTACCCTTAGCTATAGGAAGGTTGAGAAGAGTAAAAGAGAGCAATGAAGCAGTGGAGAGGCTTCTGCAAGTTATAGAGCATCAGGCTAATCGAATGAGATGATATGGGTGGCCAATAGGATTAGCTAGATAGGTACATAACTTAAACCATGGCATTAGGGTTAGTTTAGGGGTATTTATGGTGGGGAACACGTGAGATGCATCTTTCGATTATGATTTGGCAATTACATTAAGGGATCAATAGATATGCCAAAAAATGGGTGAAAGTGGGGAGCTTCAATGAATCTACAAAGATTTAGGCAAATGAGTAGAAAAATGGGTAGATCCATCATTTTTTAGTGAATGCATTGGAAATTAGTGGATGCATTAAAATAATAGTTTGGCCTAGAAAATAATGGATATGCTATGTGTTTAGGCAAACCTGTCAGGGAGGAAAAGGAAAAACAAAGAATGGAAGGGATGGGAGAATGTGGTTGGTTCTTACTTGAATGGATTGAATGAAGGATTATGAATTTGTTGGGTCTCAAAACCATTGCCCCACTTCCTAGAACCAAATCTCACTCATAAGTTCAAGATTGTTGTGCAAGTGAAATTAGTTCATCAACAGTTTATGGAGGCTTGAATGCCAACTCAACAAGTGTGGGTTAAATATCTCCTACGCTTCGAGCTCAACTTAGATTCGGGAGGGTATTCCCAAAGGTATACCTTAATAAATATTGAAATCATTTATAATGAACAATAATGAATTAATGGTAGCCAAACCTAACCTACAACCTACCCCAAAGATTGTCATCGAACTAAGTACAACTAGTTATCTCAAGACCCTTATATAGTTGATATAATCATGCAAGCATAACCCATATAAGATAGATTTTTTTAACTACTCTCTTAATGATAAATCTTTGGAAATGATACAAGGTTATGGATGCAAAAAATTACTCCTACTCCTATAATATTATTTTTTGATTTGATGGTGTGAGACTGATGCATGGTTCAATATCGGTGCCTATATATTGGGCAACAGAGTCACAACTCATTGAATGGAAAAAAAAACCAAAAACAATAATAATAATGAGTCTTATACTTTCATATGCCCAAGATTGTGAAATTAAAATGACAGAGCATACTTAGTTATCCAAAATAAAGTTGCATATATTCATGTGTAAAATGAAAGATATTATTTCAAATCTTGAAATAGTTTCATAATGTTGTTACATTCATCTCATCCACTATTACACTCATACCAGCAAGTGTGGCAAAATAAAATCCCAAGCTATGACTACAAACCCTCCATAATACATACATACTACTCTAGAGACACTTTGACACATAACTCACTTGCATTTTGTTAAATCCTCTTTTATCCATGAATTTTCAATCTAAAGAATGGGTAAGACTTGGCATCAATGGTTTTCCTACAACTTCATTGGCATCTAAAGACCACCACATAACCAACGTCTCCTAAAAAATTATCAAAATCGTCTCTTAATACCCACAAAATGTTGTCGCACCATAACACATTTAAATATGTGGCTATCAAAGATTCCCACTCAAGATGGTGGTTGTAGATTGAAGGAGAAGGCTTGCAATTATTTCAGGTAGTTATGTGCATAATTCTATTACTAGGAGTAGGTGGAACTAGTTGAAGAGAAGCACGTTTGTGTCCCTTTTTCTTTGTTGGGGGTTCCTACCCCACTAGGAACAACCAGTGCATGGTTTTCTTTCATCCCCTTTATCGGTAACTTCAACCCCATCAAGAATCGTTAAGACTTGTGTAACAACCATCCCCTTACAAGAAATTACTAGGATTTTTTTACCATGCGGTAATAAACTAACATAACAAGTCAAATGAGATATAAATTTTTTATCATCAAAATAGAGTATGCAACTACATAATTGAATACACATAAATATATATCAATTCATCTAGTCATGATTTTCGCCATAAAAGAGTAATCATATTCTAAATTTTTGGAAATTCAACATAAATGATTTCACAATAACATAAGAAATAATATCAAAGATCCCATCTGGATACCATCTATCTTCCAATACTCGACATGTCATCTGCAAGAGGGAGAGCATCACCCAGGTGCTTTACCTCCAACCACAAACTAGCGATCCCCTACACACCTTCCTAATTGGAAGCGGCCCTACCCTTCAACAAAGGGTTTAGTTAAGAACCCTCTTAGTTTTTCCATATAAGCTCTTGTGTTGTTCCCTACTTAACTAATACTATCATATAACTGTGGATTGTTGATGATTAAATACAGCCACTTGAGAATACTTCCAGGCACAATTTGATTGAAAGATAAATTTAAATATAGCTTTAGCTATTTAAATTTATATATTGCAATTTCTTTGAAGAGGTGCTTCATTTAATAATGGGACAAATATAATATTAAAGTGTTAATAAATAATTATTATTTATTTATTAGAGTCGACATCTCTCTTGAAGTGGTGTGATTTTTTATAAGTCGTCCTCCTTTGCTTGGGCCGACTTCATATACCAAGAGTCACATCCTTCTACTTGATGGGTGTATAAATACAAAGAGGCTATCATTCATTATTATCATCAAGTTATATTGCAATTTCTTTGAAGAGGTGCTTCATTTAATAATGAGACAAATATAATATTAAAGTGTTAATAAATAATTATTATTTATTTATTAGAGTCGACCTCTCTCTTCAAGTGGTGCGATTTTTTATAAGTCGTCCTCCTTTGCTTGGGCCGACTTCATATACCAAGATTAACATCCTTCTACTTTATGGGTGTATAAAAACAAGGAGGCTATCATTCATTGTTATCATCAAGTCAACCAAGTTTGTATGAAGAGAAGAAGTTTGATCTTAGCAGCAAATATGAGTTTGTAGCAGCAGGTCGACTCAAGAAGAATTATATTATTTGTATCTTTGCATCTAGGAGAGGTGTTGTTCATTGTTCCGTGTGTGAGGTTTGATTTGTAAGCAGATTTATGCTCTCATTATTATCGATATATAAGAGATATATTGGTTGGGTTTTTCTCACTCGGGTTGGAGGGTTTTCCCAGGGTATTGGTTGTGTTCTTGTCTTGAAATTTGATTTAATTTTTGTACTTTGCATCTGATCATTAAAAACTAACATGGTATCAAAGCCAGGTTGAGAATTTATCTGGAAAGATGATCAAGGTCTTGAGATCCGATAACGGAGGAGAGTACACTTATGTTATCTTCTGTAACTTTTGCATTAAAGCAGGGATTAAGAGGGAGTTGAGTGTTCCTTGTAATCCTCAATAGAACGGTGTTGTGGAGAGAAATAACAAATCTATTGTGGAAGCAGTCAAAGCCATGATTCATGACCAAGACCTACAAATCTCTCTTTGGGTTGAAGCATCCAGGACTGTTGTCTATATTTAGAATAGAAGTCCTCACAGAATCTTGGAGAATATAACTCCTAAAGAAGCATTCTCTGGGGTGAAGCCTGGAGTAAGTCATTTGAGGATCTTTGGATGTCCAATGTATGTTCATGTACCAAAGGAAAAGAGGACAAAGTTGGAACCTTCTGGCAAGAAGGGAATTTTGGTAGGCTATAGTGAGACATCAAAAGCCTATATAATCTACATTCCAGGTCAAAAGATAATTGAGATCAGTAGAGATACCACATTTGAGGAGGATGTTGCATTCAGAAGATCCAAGGGGACTCATATGGAGATCGATGATGAAGAGCCTCCTCAAGATATGGAAGTTGACCATGTTCCTGAGAATCTGAGGGAGGCTCCAAAACCTAAAGGAGATGATGATCCAGTCGAGCCCTTGGAACCTACTGATGGGCCTAAAAATATTGTGATTGGAAGGAAAAGACCTCTTTGGGCCAGGAAAATAATGTAAGAGGTAGAAATTTTTGCAGCCCCAAGAGGAACTTTCAGAAAAAGTAAGACCTAATAATTTCTCCAGTTATGTAGCCTTGATGAGTTAGATTATTGAGTCAAAGCCTTCCAATGTTGAGGAAGCTTCTATTCAACAAGTTTGGAAAGATGTTATGACTAAAGACTATCAATCCATTCTTAAGAATGATGTTTGGGACATTGTTCCTAGACCCGAAGGAAAATTTGTGGTATCTTCTAAATGGCTCTTCAAGATCAAGCATGCGGCTAGTGGGAGAATTGAGAAGTACAAGGCCAAATTCGTGGCTAGAGGGTTTTCACAAAAAGAGGGAGTTTACTATGAAGAAACTTTTTCTCCAGTGGCTCGTTATACTTCTGTTAGGACCATCATTGCTATTGTTGCATCTAGAGGATGGAAGATTCATCAAATAGATGTAAAGACAACATGTTTGAATGGTGTAATAGAGGAAGAGGTTTGCATTGAGCAACCTGATGGATTTGACGTACATGGGAAGGAGAATAATGTTTGCAAGTTGAAGAAGGCCTTGTATGGTCTTAAGCAGGCTCCTCGTGCTTGGTACGAAAGGATTGATTGTTACCTATTGAGTTTGGGTTTCTCAAATAATGACACAAATACTAACCTCTACTTCAAGGTAATTAATGGTGAGGCATTGATATTGGTTTTGTATGTTGATGATCTGATTATCACTAGAGAAGAACACCTCATCCTCAAATGTAAGGAGTTAGCTTCTGAGTTTGAAATGAAGAATCTTGGTCTCATGCATTACTTTCTTGGCTTAGAAGTTTGGCAAAATCTAGATGAGATTATTCTAAGTCAAGGGACGTATACCATTGAAATTTTGAAGAGGTTTGGTATGATTGATTGCAAACCTATTTCTACACCTATGCATACCAACTTACATAAGTTGAAGGAGGTTGTCGCTAGTTTAGAACTGGTGGATCCCGTGATGTACAGGCAGTTGATTGGTTCATTAATGTATCTAGTCAACATTAGATCGAATATCTGCTATACAATGAGTGCACTTAGTCAGTTCATGTGTGAACCAAGGCAGATACATCTTGTTGTAGTAAAACATATCCTGAGATACTTGCGTGGCACAATTGGATATGGATTGAGATATTCTTCAAATGTGGATTTGAAGTTGCATGGTTTTACTGATTTTGATTGGGAAAGGTGTGTCACTGATCGAAAGAGTACCTCTGGTTGTTGCTTTAGTTTGGGATCTGCTATGATATCCTAGTGCAGCGAGAAGCAGTCTTCAGTGGCATTGAGTACAACAGAGGCAGAGTACATTGTAGCTTATGTGGTAGCTCGTGAAGTAGTGTGGCTTTGAAATCTCCTTGTAGGATTGTTTGGACAATCAATGGAGCCTACTATCATTCATTGTTATATCTAGAGTTGTGTGAAGCTTTCTATCAATCCTGTGTTTCATGACAGAACTAAGCATGTTGAGATCAAATACCATTATATCATAGATATGGTATTCAGGAAATCTATTCAGTTGAGATACATCAGCACTAACGAGCAGACAACAGACATTCTCACCAAGCCTCTCTCCAAGATAAAGTTTGTGTACTTTTGAGATAAGCTTGGTATGGTGGAGAATCAAGCCCTAACTGAGAAGGAGTCTCAGTATCAGTGATCCTTTGTTAATGCATTTCTCTATCGAGAGAGATTTGAGGTGCAAGCCCTTGATAATGCATTTCTCTTTGAGATTTGGGGTGAAATCCCTTGTTACCACCCTTTGGGATAGCCATGGTGGATATCATGTGTGTGACTCCATGACAACATCACGTGAGGTAGTGCGTGATGACTTTCTTGTACTTGTGTTTCACCCTCTGGGAGAGCCACAGTGAACATCACGATGAGGTGACAACATCACATTGAGTGATGAGCACTTGTACATACCATCAATGGAGGTAGCCATGATGGTTGATATTATGATGAGGTGATATCTGATATCACGATGAGGTGATATGCTTTCATGATGAGGTGATAAGCTCTTTCTCACATGGATGTAACCATGTTGATTAACATCACTATGAGGTGATATGTCTTACACAAGTGGAAGTATTCCTCCCTAGCTAAGAGGGAGTGTTGATGATTAAATGCAGCCACGTGAGAATACTTCCAGGCATGATTTGATTGAAAGATAAATTTAAATATAGCTTTAGCTATTTAAATTTATATATTGTGATTTATTTGAAGAGGTGCTTCATTTAATAATGAGACAAATATAATATTAAAGTGTTAATAAATAATTATTATTTATTTATTAGAGTCGACCTCTCTCTTGAAGTGGCGTGATTTTTGATAATTCATCCTCCTTTGCTTGGGCCGACTTCATATACCAAGAGTCACATCCTTCTACTTGATGGGTGTATAAATACAAGGAGGCTATCATTCATTATTATCAAGTCAAGCAAGTTTGTATGAAGAGAAGAATTTCGATCTGAGCAACAGTTATGAGTTTGTAGCAGTAGGTTGTTTCAAGAAGAATTATATTATTTGTATCTTTGCATCTAGGAGAGGTGTTGTTCATTGTTCCTTGTGTAAGGTCTGATTTGTAAGCAAATTTTTGCTCTCATTATTATCAATATATAAGAGATGTATTGGTTGGATTTTTCTCCCTCAGGTTGGAGGGTTTTCCCAAAGTATTGGATGTGTTCTTGTGTTGAAATTTGATTTAATTTATGTACTTTGCATTTAATCATTAAAAACTAACATGGATACCTTCTAACTATGTAGACAACTTTGATTAGCTAAGCAATTTGGGTCACAGTGAACCAACAAGTGCATGCAAAGACTATTGCACTCACTTTTGCCAAATTATTTGTAATATATACAATCGCTACTATGAGCAAAGTCATTTGTTCACCCACCCTACTTAACTTGGAGTACCATATCTAACCTTCTACTGTTTGACCAATAATTACCGTATTATACCAATTTTCATTTAAAAAGAGATAACTTCATTAAATTCATAATTCATTTAGCTTGGTTACGGTTTTCTAACTTAGAACACCCATGTTACATTCACTTAATGATGAACCTTGTCAGGTGCCACTTGTTCAATTCCTTATTTATTAAATCGGTAAATGACTAGACTAGGATATTTTTTTACCTTGAATACCATGTTGCGTTCACATAACTTCTTGGGACTTGGCAACTACCACCTATCGAAGTCTTTAGTATTATCAACGAGAGTATATGATCTCCCACTCTATGCACACAATTATTCTGATGACTTACTGTCATTGACTGGTTTTACTTCATCACCAACTAAAATTACTAATAAAATGTTCAATCATATAAATAAATAGATATTGATCTTAAGCTAAGGATCCATTCTTATTATAGCCTTGGATGTTCGGTGTTTTAGCTTTGTTATAGAGTCCTTCCTTGAAAAGTGAAGATTCACTAAGTAAATAACTCATCTAGGTTGTTGGTTATTTATGACTCAAACACTCGAGTTACTTTCACGTAACTACCCGCATCTTGGCTACAACCACTTGCTTAAGTCTTAACCCTAACCTTTGAGAGTGACCACTCTCGAGATATAAACTTTAAGAAAATCTTGACACAAAATGATATCTTCTTGACCTTCCTGGTCATAATATAGTATGAATATTGCATAGACAAAGTCTACACAGTAATGGTTAGATCTCCATTAAGAATATAACTTCCTTTAGGTTTTAGTTCTTCATGTATTTCAATGAAATCTTGTTAACTAAGGATAAACACGATTATAGACCAATTGGTCTCATCTTACAATAAATTTGCATAAATATAAGTGCTTACTCACTAAGTTTATAATATAACTAGTTTGTTAAAATACACCAGACATTAATTTCCCTTGTTGCACATCTATAACATCTAGGGTCTAGGCTATTGCCTCTAATTCAAGCCCGACACGAATCAAAAGGTTTTAGCTTCTCGCCTATTCTTAGGCTTCTTTAGCAATATCGATGACACTATGCCATCATCAAGACATACACATGGTCATATAGAATATTCTAACCTAAGATGACTCAAACTTGTTGTTTGACCAATGGTTAAACATAAATAGAACTTTTACTCTACGAAACTTGAATTTATAGTCATAACTCAACTAAGTTGGTTTAGTTTTACACCTTCTTTGAACTCCCAAGTTTCTCAACGTAACCTTTCAGGTCTTGTACTCAACGTAACCTTTCATGTCTTGGCATCTTCCACTAGTTCAAAGTATATTGGACATAAGAGAGTATATACTCTCAAAATTAGCTCCTTGGCATTCTTTGCTTGACAAAAGTAATTAACTAGATCCAACTGGTCACAAGTAGTATAGACACTTCATTCACATAATACCTCCATTTGGATTATTTACAACTTAGTCAAACCCTCGAGGGGTATAATTAATCAAGACAAAAAGGTATGGTCTTCATTCCAAGAAACCATTACAATCTCTAAATCTTTCTAAAGAGGAAGACAAGGAAATCTACTCCTTAACAATTAAACATTCTTAGCAGAACTAGCATGAAACTGAGCTTAAGGCTCTTTTACCTCTTCTAAAATATTAGCCTTATATTCTTGGTTCAAAACCCTCAAGAAATAATGGTTCAATTTTTTTGTTGTTCATGTGCTCATTCAAGAACTCTTTTAAAAACATTTGCATACAATAAAGATTTACATATTGTCAACAATTTAAGCTATTTTATCTACTACTAAAGAGTCTCACATTCTCCAAGAGGTTGATTTCATAAAACGAACCACAACAAATGGAATTATGTGTATGAACACCCTTAGTTGGTTTTTAAAGAATCGATCCATTCTAAGAACCCACAAAAATATATTAGCTCAACATAGTTGACTTAAAGAAACAAATAAGGAATCATTCATGAGATAGAAGATAGTCAAGTCTGCTCACTAGCTTATCTTTATGCACCATTCTCAATCTTTCACTGGAAAATAAAGAATTTAGAAAGATTAATGAAGAGTTACATGCCTACTTTCTAGAATGGTAGTTGATTGATTGTAGTCCCTACATACTGCCTAATGGAGAAGCTTTTCCTTCCCCTTCCATCTTCTTATCAACAACTATGATAAAATAATAAAGTAAAACTTTTGCACACACAACTTTTTCTCAAAACTAACAAGCTACAACTATCTCTTTCTCACATTCTCTTTCAAAAAAATAGAACTTCGGACTTCCCATATCCTCCTCATGATTGCACTAAATCCTCTTATACTCCCCACTACCCATTATCCACCTTTCTCTCCCTTGAAAAAGGTACGCATACTATATTAAGTCGATGGCATGAAACTGAATTTTGAATTTGAGTTAACCACCTAATATACTTTCCCAAATATTTTAACCTGATTTCCCATTCTATGACTCACGTGCATAAGCAGTTTCCAAGAGTTTATTTAGAGATCCCTCTCAAGATTCATAACCACCCAAATAAAACCATCAATCCACCTAATGCAAGATTCGGTTAAAGAAACAATTATCCCACTCCCTTTTTGTGTGAAGAAAGCCACAACTTACTAAGTGGTGAATTTAAATTGCAACAAGATAATTCTTGCACCACCTTCGTGGCATTGTGCCTGTGACCTTAATGGCTTTCATTGGCATTTTTAGACATTATAAATACTACCATAATAATCAAATATGCACCTCTTTAAAAGAATAGAGCCAAACAATAAACCCATGACTAGTTCAATCGATTCAAATTATCATATAATATAAAAATATTAAGCATTCAAGAATAATAATAACATTACCATGCAAGGTTGGCAATGATGATTCCACTCGTGTAATCACCGTTATATATTGAATTCATTGAAAGCCAATATGATCAACGTTCAACTTGCAATTTCAATACCAATAGTCATCAATTAATAATGTATAGAATACAATTCTTAATATGTATATATGAATATATCTATGTATGTGCTATTTTATTTTACAATATAACTACGCATGTATATATTTATCTATACATACATGAGCGTATATGTACATACGTCGATATGTACCTTTGCCTACGTACATACATATGCATCCATATACGCATATACACACACATATATATTTACTTATAGATTTAAACAAGAAAGTTATTTGGCCCCCAAATTGCCACCACCAAGCATAATGAAAAGAACACAACTCAACTAACTTAGTTTGAATTACCTCCAAGCATGTTATTGACATCCCTAGACAATTTTAGGCTTACGTGATCAAATACTTGACCGTCACTAAGCTCAAATGGTGTCGCCAAAGAATTTGTAACCTTACCCTTCTCCCAGGTGATACTCCCCCCTCTCTCTGGAGGGTGTTCGGATTGTTCCCACATTTTCACTCAAGAAAAAAATGAGTAGTTAGTTGGAACCATTTCATCATTTTCATATCATCAAATAGCCATCAACATTCCATTCAAATACAGTAACATAACATTGCACAATTCCCTCATAATATGTAACTTTCAAGATTTCATAGTCTCATGATTCATCATAATAATTACCATAAAGTGAAAGGTAGTTTTAGAAATCTAGGATGGGATGTAACAACTTGTCAAAGCTAATGATAATAATAGAAACTTCATTGAAGGTTCTCATGGTTTTGAGAACCATGGGAACTGTCAACACAGATTTTATAAATGAGTAAGGCGCAGAGATGAATCTTGTCAAAGATAGAGGAGGAATCAAGAACGTCACTCAATATAATGACCCTTATGCAATTTTTAGATTGGTTATTAATGAGGTTTCTGACTTCATAGACACCCATAAAGGAAGGGGCTCAAGTAGAAGGATAACAAAAAATCGAGTCCCAACAAAATGATTGTAATGTGCAGGTGCAACCAAGGCCAATGGAGCACGAGAGTGGCAATCAATTATATTATCATTGATGGGGAGATTTTATAATTCAAATTGGGATCTACTACAAGAATGTGGACTATATTGCATGGCTCAAATATTGATCATATGAGCACACAAGATGATGTTAATAGCACTAATGGAAAGATGGTGATCAAATACTAGCAAATTTTAGCTCTTGATGAGGGAGATCATTGTAACTTTAAAGGATGTATGGTAAATATTATGGTTTTTGTCAGGAGTTTCTTGGTATACAAATTCACTAAGGATATGAATGTGTTGCTAACATAACTATTTGGGAGAGAATATGTGCCATGTACGATGTGACAATTGGATATAGATGGATTGAGGATAGGTGTCAGATATGACATTGGTGATGGTAGCTCTTATTAATGGAATATTATTCCTAACGAGGGTGGGAGGCATTTTTCTATTGGATTAGCTAATTTCATTACAAATATGATAGGGCACAAATACAAGTTCACATGGGGAGCCTGTATGATAATCCACTCATACAGAGATCTGCATACAAGGGTATATAGATAAGGGGATCATATAGTTCATGTGACCCTTCTACAAGTATGGGCATGGGAGCACATAGCATTGTGTAGGCTAGTAGGTGATAGGGTTACTCAGGATGCAAATGAGCCATATGTGTACAATTGGGATCAAGTGGTTCATTATTGGGAGGTGGGGAGCATGGAGTTTTGGTGGTGAGCCCCAAATGAGCTGCAACCAAGAGACATCATGTGGAGGGCATATAGATAGGCTAAGGGTTGGCAAAATGACTTGCAAAAAATATTGGATGCATGCTAAAACCTTTCTATTTGATCAACAAATATGAATATTTGATAGAGAGACATAGGCTAGATCATGTCAGATGATAGTTAGGATTTTCACATAATGTTACTAAGGGGCCACATGTACTTGCATAGGTGGCACAAGAGGTCAAGGATTCAGGGCCACATGTAGGAAAGTGAGATGTAGCTCAATGGTGGCAAGATCTAGCCATAGTGATATGGCTCCACATATTAAGGTGGATGATGTAGGGACTAGTAAAAGTACAATTGTATCAAAAGGGGAGTGATGATGTAGATGGATGGAGGAAGAAGAATAGATCAGGATCAAGTGCACATGGATTGAAGAATAAAAATCAAGTAGAGTGAAAGGAAAAGGTGCTACTGTATTTTAACAAAAAAAGTATTCAACATCAATATCTTCTTAATAGGATGTAGAGTTTCAATCCAAACCTCATTTAAAATATCTTATACAAAAACTTGCATACCAGTCTCAAGTACGACCAAGAGAAGATGCGAGATCATGATGAGAGATCAATTGAATGTGTAGAAAAATTGCAAGAAGTTGAGTACTTAATTTGATATATATGAGATCTTATGCATTGGTGTACAAGGAACCAGAGTGATGATGTGTCTCATGTATAGGACTGACTCAAATAGAAACAACAAGTAGTTATTTCATCACAACACAAAGATTAGAATAGTTATTGTGGGAGTATGTGATGAAGACAACCAACAAGCAGAAGGATGGCCTAGCACCATACAAGGCATTTGAAAACCTTGGTTGATTTGATAAATAAGACATCCATGAAAACACAACACTTATAAAACAAGAAAGATCACGCCCTTGTTTCAAACCAATTGAAGTATACTATGATATGAATAATCATGGCAAACTTGGGGTAGAATAGGAAAACACTAAAAAACAACAAAATATGATAAAGAAAATCAATAACAATAATCAAATAACCATGCATAATAATTTATTTTTGTAATGGTAAGACGGATGGTGCCTGATAGGGGGGATGATATATCTTGTGAAGGATGATGGGGGTAGAAATTAAAAAATCCAAAAAGGCACAAAATATGCATGCGATCAAAGTTGCTAAGGATGTCCTTGAGGTAACATGTGATCAATGAAGTAAATGGTCAAATGGATAAGGTTGTCTTATGAAGTGGCTATCTTGTTATATTGTGTATGTGTCTTCTTCCTCAATATCATAATGTGTCATGTAATCGACCACTTGGTCCCCATTGTATGACTTAAACTGTATATAGTGTGAAATTAAATGTTAGAGATAATATGATTCTAATCCAAAATATCACTGAGGATCAATAGGACATGTCAATAAATATACAAATGAAGCTCAAATGAGATAATATCCATGTCACCAAAAGATCAACCAAGGATAGGATGGAGTGGAAAGTGATAAGATAGGAAGGGACATAAGTGATAATACGATGATATGATGTGATAAGATATGCAAGTGGAAATGGAGGACATAAAGGTAGTGATAGGACTTAAGAAAGAATGGAATTACCATCTACACATGATGCCTATTTGCTAAGTTTTTGACATGGTACTTATTCAGAATACCACTAGAAGTGGTTTTCACCATAGGATGAATTATTTCTCTTACTATTTCTAGATTTCAATTTTAATTTTGTATTTTTCTTATCTTTTCATTATGTTTGTTTTGAAAGTGGGATATTGTCTAGATTCCAGCATAAAACCTTTTGAGATGGATGATGTTGAGTGGTTCATCCAAGGGTTCCCCTATTGGAGTAACCAATTGATAAGCACCTGATTAATACTTAGTTGTGCTAACATAAGGGGCCAACCAATTAGGCTCAAACTTGCCATTTTTTTTCTCAATCTAAAACATTTTTTATTCTTTGAGCACAAGGTCGCCAACTTGGAATTCTATAGGCATAATTTTCTTATTGTATCTTCTTTAGAGGCAATTTTGATATGCTTGTAGATAGTTGAAGGCATTAAGGTGTTATTCATCTAGGGACTCTAGTCAATACAAGCATACAACCCTATACTCTTCATCATTGATGAGATTATTCAAGGAGATACATGTAATGATGGGAGTTCAACTTCAATTGGAAAGATGGATTGAGTACCAAAAACAAGGGAATATGGAATGACACTAGTGGGTGGGTGAATGCTAGTGCAATAATCCCAAAGAGTGGGATTGAGGTGGAGGTGCCAGTCATGACCAATATTATTGACAACTTTCTTAAGAATTTTAACAAGGTTTTATTAGTTGCATCATCATGGTCATTACCTTGAGAGTAATAAAGAGTGGACCAATGATGTTGGATATGAAAATGCTTATAAAGGGTACAAAGTTCTTGTTTTTTGAATGGCTTCCCATTATCAATAATGATGGTAGATGGAATTGTAAGAAAATTTATAGTACAAACTAATAGAGAAAATAATAAGCACAAATTTAACATAGTATTTACGTGGAAAACCTAATAAAAATTATACCAAGGAAAAAACATAGGCAAAGATCTTTCATATTTTATTTCTCAAGAAATTTGCAATTACAACAACCTTTTGAAGTTACAGAAAACATGACTTCAATAGAGTATAAGATATCTAAGTTGCAAAGTCCTTGTCGAACAAAAATTTAAATCTCTATATTTGGCGCCTGGGAGAAGATTTTTATCTAGTAGTACCTTGAGACCACATTCACTTGAATGGCTTGGCCATTGATGTCAGGTTGATATTGAGACCATTTCTACATCAGATGCCACTACAACCTCTCCACTACTAGTTTCCCTAACCAACCAGTAGAGATTGCCAATTTTTTCTCCCTTTAGCACAATCAACACACCCTTTGTTACTTTGAGACAACTATTTTCATCACTAAATTGGTAACCTTTTTCATCAAAAAGTCCAAGTGACAACAAGATGTTTTTAATCCCGGTACGTGTTTAACATGTTGAATATTCATTATCATTCCATCAAACATCTTGATTCTTATGTCACCTTCACCAATAGCTTCATAAGCATTGTCATTTCCCATGTAAAATTTACCTCCATCACATGACCGATAAAAAGAAAACCAATATTTGTGTGAAGTCATGTGAAAGGAGGCACCAGAATTAATAATCCAAACATGAAGTAAAGAGCCTCTTAGGTTAGTATTTAATACCTCTTTGTATTCCAAGTGTGTTTGAACTTCTATTATTTTTGCCTTAGATGCCTAAAAAGTAGAATTTTCTTTGCTTGCTTTTAGCAGCCTACAATCTTTTTTGACATGTCCATTTTTGTCACACTCCTAGCATTTTACTCTTTTTTGCCCCTTAGATTTGGACCTGGTTTGTCCACACTCAGTATTTCCTCTTTTATGAGTTCTACCTCTTGCAATTAGGGCTTCAGTAAAATAAGATCCTTGAGATATCTTTCGCCTTAAATATTCAGATATTACAACAACCACCACATCTTCAAAGAACAATTTCCTACTTGGTGTTGAATTACTAAGAGCCATAACTAATTGATCTCAAGTTTCAGGCAATGGGCACAATAAAATTGTTGCCTTATCCTCTTCTTTGATTTTCACCCCCCACTGAAGCCAAATTTCTTGTCAGTGTGTTGAAATCATTTAGATGATTTATGACAAATGAATTGTCACACATTCTCAAATTATATAACTACCTACATAACAAAATTATTATTTTCCAATGACTTCATCTTGTACAACTTTTTGAGCTTAGTCCACAAGTCATGTGCAGTGTTCTCCTCTGCAACATTGAATATCACTAAATTTGTTGGAGATAATTGAATTGTTGCTCTAGCCATGCTATCCTTTTCATTCCAATCTACCTCAGTCATGACAAAAGGTTTTGACGCTACCCCTTTGAGAGCTAGGGCACATTCATCCTTCACCAATGAAGCTTGAATCTTTAGCTTCCATAAAGAAAAAATAGAACCATTGAACTTTTTTACCTCAAATCTGGTAACCATGCTTCGTGTCATTGTTTACTTCTCAAAAAACACTTCTGCATAAATAACCTTGCTTTGATACCAACAGTGAGATAATTTTTAATGCAGAATAATAGAGAAAAAATAAGCACAAATTTAACACAATATTTATGTGGAAATCCTAGTAAAAATTATACGAGGAAAAGACCATAGGCAAAGATCTTTCATATTTTATTTCTCAGGAAATTTGTAATTACAACAACCTTTTGAAGTTACAGAAAACATGACTTCAACAGGGTATAAGAAATTTGAGTTGTAGAGTCCTCGTCAAATAAAAACTTTCCAAAAATAAATAGTGTGACCCATACAACTACATGTTGAACATTTGCCAAAACTACCAAAATTAGGGAGTCCCCAAAAAAATGCCTTCAGTGAGAATGCCATTCAATGTTTAGGTGGGCTATGACAACCCCCTGGGACCCCCTTTCATTTCAAGCTTTGGATGTATAGTAGGCCTTCGCCCACGCCAAGCGCATACCTGAAGCACTAGCTAGATATCAATGTCAATTATTTGTCATTGTTGGAGTAACAATAAAATTGACTTCATATTCCAACAAGAATATCATAGAGACAAATGATACAGTAAAGGATGGATTTTGTCACACCCTAATTGTGTATTTACCTATTTACTATTAATGTGCTAGGGTAAAATATTGCATGTGTGAATGTACTTTGAATTTTGATTGAGAATATATGTGCTTTCACTTTGTTATCAATGAATTATGAATGAATGATATTTCATTTAATGTTATGTGATGGAATGCATATATGTGAAATGGATGGTTGTTGAATTGGATATTCCAACTATGGAGAAATATTATGTGAAAGCATATTTTTTTGAACAACTGACTACCGTGGGAATGTGTTAGTTGGATGCAGATTAATGTTCAATCCTCCAGGTGCGAGGGGAAGTATCATTCAGGAGAATAACTTGGTCGGGTAACCAATAACGTAACCTAACTGAGCTGACACACACACTCATAGTAGAATGGTTGAGTCAAGTTATTATGTTGGGAAATGGTAAATCATCCTTAGTATGATGTGGTTGCATTAGTAAGGGTCTTGATTACTAATGAATGCATTCTTGGATGATGTTTATGTGTTTGGAACTTATGAGTTCTTGCTTATGTTACTATGCTTTATTGATGTGGTGAACACACGATGAATGCATGCATATGTATGTCGATGATGGACCATACACATTAAGGAACACGTACATGAGAGTACATAGGTAGACGTACCTATGCATGCTTATGAACGGGTTGCTTATGAGCATGGTGTTATCGAACAAACAATACAACATGTATGTGTATATGTATATATGCATCACACATATGTTCCCTATCAATAAGATAGTAATTGTGTATGTGCTTGATTGTGCAATCGAATATATATATATATATATATACATATGTATACATGTGTCGATACATACGTATGTTAGACAAACATAAATGTCCATATAGATATATCAATATATGTATACGTACATATACATGTACATAGAGGAATATATATACAGTCGATATTATTATGTGAATATTAACTTGATCGTATTCATTTATATATCAAATGTATATATATACTTGATTGACATGGAATATATATATATAAGACATAGCATTGAGATTATCCGTAGACTTTTATATATAATATATATGTACATGTATATATATAAATATATGTATGAATAATGAAGGCCAATTTATTTATATGATTAATAGAGGCCGATTTGTATATATGTTACACAAAATATTAAAGGATGAACTATGCAAAGTAATATGCAAATGATAAAGGCCAATATGAAGTATAAGCCATGGTCGATACTGCTTAAAATGCAACACTATCTTATAGCAGCATGTTGTCTCTACCTTGAATGCATTTATCCAAAAAGTAAAGTGTTGGAAATTATAAGTAACGTGTTGCTATGTGAGTGGTTTAAACACAAGATAAAGGGAATAAACAATAAATAGCATGCTTGGTCAAAGCACATGCTTGAGCGTTGTTGTTATGGATTCCATTCATCTTTTCTCTATCAATGGAATAGACTATGACCATGTCGACTTAGATTATGTGTTTCCTGCAAGTTGTGGACTATTTCAATGAGATAAACCACACCAAAGGAATAGGAAGTTGGCTGAAACATGGCGCCAAAATATGAAATCTCTAGTTTTGTAGAAGTCTATTTTGATTGCAAGTCGATTCTCATCTTTTGGGCATGTGCATATTTGAATTGGTCTTGAGTTGTTGTCAAGCCATAAGAGTCAATATGTAGAATGCCAAGCTAAGTTTTCACTTAGTTTTCTGCCACCTTTTTACTATGTGAGGTGAGTCGACCTGCATGTTTTGAGCTATCGACTGGCATGCCTTTTTTGTAGGCTACAATATCTCAATTTTTTGTATAAATAGATGGGATAACTCTCTCATTTGGGACGTATTATTTTACAAATATATTATGTTGCAAATATTCAGAGAGTTGTATTTTGCAAGAGCTTAGAGTTATTTTGTGAGAGCTTAGAGTTACTTTGTGAGAGTATTGAGTTATCTTGTGAAAGAGAATATAGTGAAGTATCGCTTTGAGTGGAAAAGTGAAGGATAGCAAGTTGTCTTTGGAAGATTATGCATCAAATCAGTCAATTGGGTTAAGCGTATTACAGGCATGAGGATCTAGTCTTCTCTTATTTATCTTTGTTTATGAAAGAATGATATTTGAATGCTTTGTTTGAATTGCTTGAAAATACTTGCATTAGGAAATCATAACATTTGCTTTGGAAAGAAAAAATAAGTTGTTTTATGATTTTCTATGAAAGTGCTTGTATTTACTCCATAATAGGAGGGATTGTTTGTCATTAGTATAAGAATACTCTAGAGATATGATTAAACAAGGATAGCTCAAGGGTTCTTCATGGCTAAGTTATTTATTATATTAGATAGCTTGTAAGTTACAACTAGGATTTGATTATCCATTGAAGGGAGGGCAACTTGTATTTATGCTTTGTGGGTAGAAATACCATTAAATTTTGGGAAAAGGGAATAGGTTGTTTTCTAGGGTTAAAGACTACCCATTAGAGGAAATACCTATGCATAGATTATAATGGCCTTAAGTCAAATCAAGCTTGAGTAGTGTATGTGAGTAGAATGACTATCACTCGAAGTACCGAGTGATAACACTTTGGCCAAATTAGTGTGATTACCTTTGGCTCTACTATCAATTCATCGTGATCCATTTGTGCATGCTATTCCAAGATTGTAGGTTTACAAGTTCTATGTAGGACACAAAACTACAGTCAGAATGGTTGTCGTTACGAGGTTACTTCACCAATCTCTTCGTCGAAGGGTAGGGACATCTATTGTATGATAGATGCGCGAGGGACCACATATGAGTCTATGGTTGGCAAAAAATCACTTGAGTGATGCTTCTCCTCCTTAGCGAGTGACATAAGACCAAGATTTGAAAGGAGATTCCTAGACCATCTATATCTATTTCTTTGAAGCTCAGATGAGCTATGTATGTACTTTGTACGCATTCTTTGGAATATTGTAATATGTGAAATATTATATTGGAATGGAATCAATGTTGATTATTGTTATGAAATATATGTTCAAATGTTCTCTATTATTAAAAGAAAGTTTTTATGGCAATGGTTAAGTTAAATAGTTTATTTACTTTAAAGTGAAAACTTAGGAAATTTTACTTCAATGAACGATTGGCATGTTATGGATTTGGAATTTGATTTCTAGTAGTGAAGGTGAGGGGGATGGCTTCTACCTAAATTTTAAAATACTTTGTTGCAATGATAGAATTTATGACCATTAAAGTATGATGGATGGTCTTTCCAACTAAGTTAATACCTCATTTGGAAAAGAGCTAACGAATAATGATGGGTTGCAATGCTTGATATGTTACATGAATGATATCTGCATTTTGTTGACATACAAGGCACTATTTGACATACTGACATGGATCATGCTCCATTGTATGCCAATAATACCTTATTCAAATAATATTTTTAGCTAGTAGCATTCCACTAGTATGTGCCCCACAAATACCATTGTGTACGTCTTATAGTGTGAGGTTAGATTTTGTTGCATTTAAACATCACAGTAAGAACCATCATAGCCTCAACAATAAAGTATATCTCCTAATACAGACAAAGTGATGTGTGTTGGATAAAGGATTTATGTTGGTTATGTATGATATCAAATTGAAGGGTTTGATCATGGAGATAGGTATATATATTGTGATACTAAGCGGGTTCAGGACCGAAAATCTTGTTTGTAGTCCATCTCGAAATTCGATACATCATACAATGGAATTAGGATTTGTTCCACAAGAAACTAAAATCTCTGAATATCTTGTGGCATATCTAACAAAGATCCAATAGTAGCCATGGAATCGATAACTTTGTTATTAAGACAAGGAACTTGTTCAAACTATATGTTGGTGAAGTACTTTTTAAAATTATCTACCATGCACTTGTAAGGAAGAAGCTTATAATATTTTGTTTGATACTTGTTGTTGACTTGCTTGATGATAATTTAGGAATATCCATAGACTTTTTGTCAAGTTATATTCCATTGGATTTCCAATTTTAGTCCTATGATTAAGGCTTCAGACTCTGCCATATTATTGGTACAAGGAAAAGCTAATTGAAAAGCCTTTGGTATGAAATCACCTTATGGAGTAACAATGAGGATGCCTTCCCATAAACCATGCTATGTATAGGATCCATCAAAATATAGTTTCCATAGTATTTCCTCACTTACCATGAAGATTGACTCGTATGAATATTTTTTATTAAAGGACGTGTATCTATAATAGAATCTTTTTATAATTGATCTGTAATAACTTGACCTTTGATGGCCTTTTTATCTACATATTCAATAAGTGACATGACCCACTTAGCCATTTATCTTGTAAGGGAAGTCCTTGTTAAGAAATAATGCATCAATGCTTAGCTCATTTAATTTGTTTCCTATGTAGCATGAAAAACATGTATACAAGCCTACAAAATAACTATAATATAAAGATCAAATAGACAAGTCATAAGATAACACAAAATATACCTTGGGAAAACCCTCAAGAGGGAAAAACCTAACTTCCCAAATAATTTGTACTCCATCTATTATTCAGTAATAACACAATACATGCACTTATAGAGTTACAATGAATAATTTTAAAATATCAAGCCTCTCCAATGCATCCTCCATGTGTCCAATCATGAATCCACACATCTCATTCCATGCTTCACATATGCACTCCTTAGAAAGACTCAATACTATGACATAGCGCTCACCCAACCAATATTAACCACTAAACAAATGTTTGATTTTATAAAGACAAGCTCACACAAATACAACCAAGTGGTAAGGTAAAACCATGTGTCACAAAACCATGAGTACACAAAACCATTGACCCCATTTAATATTGGGTACTAAATTTATGCATTATTAAATATCTTTCCCCGAATATTAAATAATTATCCTATGTCTCCCACACATAAATAATTAACTCAATATTGTAATACAACAGTATAAGTGGAAAAACAAGGAAATTTTATACAAGGGATTTGGAATTGGTAAGGAGGATTTCAGGTGGATAAAGTCTATGGTGGTGGTAGAAGATGGGATACCTCATATAAAGTCTACATTTTCTATAGGTGTATAGAGAATTTGAGTTTCAATATTATTATACACAAAAAAAGAGTAAGGGGATCAACCAAGAGTGAATTTGGTTGAGGTCGAGTCTAAAGAATAAAATCTAAAAGCTGTAATATATGTAGATGAGAGTCTCGTGATGGTAAGAACAATTATTGTTCTTGGAAAGAGCATGTGCTAGCTAAATAAAATGGCAACTCATGATTGTGTATAATATTAAAGTAGGTAAAATTTAGGAGGAAAAACCTATGTAAATTTATTATTGATTTGGTAGAAGTAATGAAAATATGGTTTCTAATAAAATTGTCTACAATGTGAAAAAAATCCTTTTTTATTACTATATATATTTGTTTTAAAAAGGAAATGAATTTATTTTTTATAAGAGGTGTCTAATCAAGTTGTAAATAGGGAAGACTTATAGGGATAAAATTTAGTGTGATTTTATCCCAATGGATACATGACATGTGTTGCTAGAAAGGCCATAGCATAAAAGTAACCCATAATGGAGAGAAGCACATATGTTTTTTGGAAGGATGTTTTATAAGCAATCAAACTACCTCTTAAGGAAGAAGGGAAGATGGAGAGTATGGTGTCTACAAAATAATTTATCAAGGATATGAAGATGACAAGGTTCTATGATGCCTCAGTGGTAAACTAAAGACACAAGTTGTACAAATATCAATAGTGTTGGAATAATATGCAAATGTTACATCTGACGAGCTACCTATTGGATTGCCAACAAACAAATACATTCAATAATATATTGAATTAATTCCAAGAATTACCCTACCCAATGAGGTAGCTTACATGACGAACCTAATAGAAGATGCATAATTGAATAGGAATGTGATTGAGTTGGTGAAAAGGGGGTAGTAGGGAGAACACGAGTCCTTGTGCAACTCTTTCATCAATAACTCAAAAGAAAGATGAAATATGTAGGATGTGTGTTTATAACATGTGAAAAAAAACAAAAAAGAACTATAAATTATAAATTCCCTAGATCTTGACTAGATGACATGATGGATGTGCTTGCAAGAGCTTCATATTTCACTAAGATTGATCTAAAAAGCAGTTAGTATCAAAATTCGATTCAAGGAGGTGATGAATGGAAAATAACCTTCAAGACCACAAACAAGTTTATATGAGTGGTTGGTGATGCCATTCAAATTTTACAATGAACCAAGCACATTGGATGTTCAATATAGTATTAT
Organism: Sequoiadendron giganteum; assembly: GCA_007115665.2. Classification (NCBI taxonomy): domain Eukaryota; kingdom Viridiplantae; phylum Streptophyta; class Pinopsida; order Cupressales; family Cupressaceae; genus Sequoiadendron; species Sequoiadendron giganteum. Next base: position 553,833,339 of record CM021103.1, read on the forward strand.
GAGATTATATTGGTAAGTTTGTGGTTGTGAAATGGTGGGATTTGGGTGCTTTCTATTCAAATGGGGGTTCACCAATAATTTACTATAAATAGAAAGGGAAAAATGGGTATAAAGCACCTATCTCCCACTATCTCATTAGGAAAAAGAGATCCCTTAAGCCAAGGTTGACTTTTAGCCCTTAGGTGAGTCAACTTTAAAGGAGATATTGTTGTTTTCCTTATAATCTAGGATGAGGAAAATCTGTTGAAACAACACTTTTGGGAGAAATATTAAAAATAGAAAATAAACCAAAAAATGCAATGCAACACATGAAATTAGAAGATTAAAACTTAATCTAATGAAACCTACAACTTTTTGGCAGATTTGAGAAGGTTAAGTATTTATGCACCTTTCACCTAAATTTTGTTGTTGAGTGTCCTCTGGGACTCATTTGCCCAAAGGCAAACGGGTCTTTGTAGGGATTTTTGAAATCAATTTTTGGGTCCTCTAGTCCTGTTTCTGCACTCTTGAATTCTTCAAATTTCACAGACGAAAAGTCAGAAATAAATTCTTTAGATGAGTTTTTGTGGCTTGATGACAACTTTGACAACTTTTTCAATTTTACACTTTAAGAGATCTTCGATCCTTCTTCAACCTAAGATCTATAACACACACACAAGAGGTAAAAATTATTTGTTTTTGGTGAACGGGGGTTTGTCTTGGTCAAACCCTATTTTGGTAATTAAACCTTGCATTGAAACAATGAAACATGAAAGGAATGATGAATGGACAATTGCTATGTTGCAACTAACCAAACCCTTGAAGGATTGAAACATAGTAAATCTCTCCAAGGTCTTGATCTTGCATGAATGGCTTGATCGGTTGATGTTGATCTTGATGCTTGAAATTTGATTTGAATTTTGAAACCTACATCACAATGTTAGCTCCAAAAACATGCACGATGCTTGATAACTTTGACACTATTCTTGAGATCTTGAATGCTGCAACAAATGACTGAAAAATATACTCTTCAATTCTCTTGACAATAATATTCGCTCTTGTGAATGCTTGCATATGATTCATCGGATTTGAATTGATAAAAAGACCTTGTTTTTATAGATAATTTTCTAATTTCCCAAAAATTAAACATTACAATTCGTCACTTAAAACTTGAATTTAGGACCTTAAGATGACACCAAAAACATGTTTAAAATTTGAATTTGTGATCTTAAGGGGAACCCATTCGCCTAAGGGTGAATTTACTGACCTAAATTATCAGGACCTATTCATTTTGAGGTGTTAAAAATAATAATTATATCAATTAAATCATGATTCCCCTTTCAAAATTTGCAATTAATTAGGCCTATAAATGAAAAATGCAGGCAATTAGAGGCTCAGTTAAGTCCAATTTATTAAGGGACCCAAACATACTATGAAAATATAAAGGAGTACATTTTTTGACACAACATTTAGCCCCCACTTTAGTGAGGGGATGAGCCTTATGCTCAAACTCACACTAAAGTAGTCAAACAAGCGTGAAGAGAGGTCTAATTGTACAATTGTTGGAAAGATAAGACAACAAAGGTCAAGAAGGATAATCAAGCCCCCAAAATCTAAAATCTCATGTAAAACCAACAAAGACACAAAGAGACACATACCTTTGTTAAATATATAGCAACAAGACAAGATACACAAGCATACAATGTCAAAATTAGAGAAGAGAAAGAAGAAGGGGTGGATCAAGCCTTGACTGTTTGTCCAACTGGTATGGATCAAGCCTTAGTTGTTTGTCCAAAAATGTTTACAAGTGGAAACTCTTTGTCCACTATACAAACCAAATGTGTTCACATGGGCTAGTGAAAAATGTTAAAATTGTAAAAAAACACAAAACCATGAGCCACAGGATCAAACAACGAACAAAGACACCTTCCACGCAATAGATCTGCAAACAATTTATGATATATTCTTCAACAAGAAAAATATATAAAATGCAAGAGACTATCAAAAGATATGAAAGTTCAAGAGATAATTATAGTGAGGGTTAAGTGCTATATAGGAGCAAAACACTAAAAGCATAAAAGTGCTCCTAAGTTTAGCTTAAGTGCATGAGAATAAATTAGACTAATAATCAATTAAATATTAATTAATTATTAGCTAATGCATGATTACTCTAACATCCCCCCTTAAGATGAACTTAGGGAGTAGCTAAAAACCCTAAAAGGAATGCATAATGGGTCCCGACAAACAAGGTCTGGTGAGGCACCCATGTACAAACAAAAGATCTCTCAAAATTGGAGAAAAGGAGAAAACCATAGTGGGAGAAAAATCCTTTCCAAAAGAGAGAAAGGTGAATGAAGGACTAAAAAAACCTCCAAATCAAGGTGTGAAGGACTGAGAAGCCTCCAACCAAAACAATATCCTGAAAAAGATGAAACATGTAGAACATCACATAAGAACACTGAAGTTGTAGACTACTGTTGAATGAAGATTGATATGGTGTCGAAATGAAGAACCTCCCCTAAAAAAGTGATGATCATGATCAAGATAACAAGAATTTGCATGAGTTCCCTAATGACACTACTTGAATCAAATGAAAAACAAGGCAAAAACATCTAGAAATCGAAGATACAAATGTCAAGATCAAGAAGACTATATTGCATGAGTGCCCTCGATGATACTACTCGAATGAGATGGAAAACATCTGGAAGTTGAAGATACAGGTGGTACATGAATTAACCACGACACTACTCAACATGCAAGATGTAAGTTGACAATACAGGTACTAACTAGTCTGAAGATTATTGATCACAAGAGATAATAATCTACATGAGTGTCCCCAACAACACTACTCGAATGAGATGACAAACAAAGGCAAACATCTGGAACTCAAAGATACAAATGACACATGAAACTGTATGAGTGACCCAAATATGGCACTACTCAATATGTAAGATACAAGTTGAAAATACAGGTACTCAGTAGTCTTTGATCAAATGAAAATGGAAGGTCACCTCCAGAAACAGGAATGCAAGAGTGTCCATATGGTAAATGATCCATCTCACTAAAATGCATGTAACTAGCCATTGATGTACACTACATCTGAAAGTACATAAGAACAAGAACTAGATACGTAGATCATTTAAACATGAAACCAAGGAAGCATTAGCACCAACAATAGAACCCCCCCATAATGTTGAAAATGGAGAACCATGATAGGTACACTAAAATTATGTGAGTCCAAGAAGTGCATATTAGAGAAACAACCTGCAAATAAAAGGGTGTGCAAACTAAATCACACACGCATGTGGAAAAAATATATCAACCAAAGGAAAACATCAACCCCTCCATGACACTTTACATCATAGTGTGAATACAAAAGGCACAACAGGATGTGCAAAATCCCTAAAAAGTTATATATACACCTGAATGACACTTTACCTTAGTGTGTCTACAAAAGAAAATGTGCATGAAAAATATGTCTTCAATATTCAAATAGGACATAATACTAGAAATACATATAGAATAACCAAAAAGAAGTCATTCCACACAAACAAATTTTTTTCCAGGAGCTAGGACGTTCAAGTAATTCACCAAAGTGTGAAACACAAAAAAATGAATAAAATGTACTTGGAGAGCAATCTAGAAAAAGTGCATGGATGGAAGTAAAGATCTTTGAAAGATGGTTCCAAATTCGTTGGAATCATGAAAAATGGAGAAACTGATCAAAAGTTACGAGCTCGAGACTAAAAACAATACCTTTGACTTCAACAAGTTGTAGAATGCACCAGCAGTAAAATAAGGTGATGGGACCCACACCACTAATAATTTGGCGGAACAAACTTTTCGACTATATCTTGTTTGCTCGAATCTAATATCGTACTCAAAAGTTATGGCCAAAAAAAAAAATTGCTCTTGACAACCAAAGAAGGGGTCAAAGGGGGCCAAGAAAACTGTCTGTACAAACGACGTCATGGTGATGTCAATGTTTGTATGGATGATGTTAGTGAATATTCTCTTTCTGGTGAGAAAATGTGATCCCCTATAAATGTCACAAGAAGAAAAATTTGTTGCTCGAAAAAGTGCTTCTTGCCAAAAAAAATATGGTCGACGTTGGAAATCAAAAAAAGTTTGCTAGAGTTTTTTTTTTTTTGGTTGGATCAATGAAAACTTTAAAAGAAAGGCCGGTAGGAAAAAAGAAGACCGCCGATTGCGGGGGTAAAACCCCGCTGGCGGTAAGTAGTTAAGGGGCCCGCAGGCCTGCTAATGCAGGTACTACGAGTACCCATAATTTAAATTGCCCCCAATAATTAAAAGCCTGCAAATTTTTCTTTCTTTATTTAAAAAACTTATTACATTTAAAAAAAAATTGCCTTTTTTAAAAAAATAAATAAAAAATTCTTAAAAATTAAGAAATTTAAAAAATGATCAACTTGGAAAAAAATTCACCCTTTTTTTATATTCATGTTGAAGGAGTTTGTACAGGAGCTATACAAATCCCTGTACAATTTTTTTGCCTCAAAAGCTCCCAACATCGAAATAGGGCAAATTTATAGTCAAAATTCATGGAATCGACCTCTTGAATCCAACGACAAGGTCTTTTTCATGCCAAAATGTACGAAAATTGTAGCTACCCTCTGGATTCAAAAAAAAGGCAACTGCATCAAACCCTCACAGATCTAACCTCAAGAATCCAAATTAGGCCAAAAAAAAGCCAAATGTTACTTTCTTAACAACTCCGAATCCAACGAAAGACTCTATTTTGATCCAAGATGCACCAAAAAATTTCCACCTCCAAAATTTGCAAAAAAACAAAGGGGATTCAGATTTGAAGCTTGTAACCCTTGTTGAAGAAAAAAACCTCATAAATAGAGAAGGGGTTCGATGATTCCACGCTTTGATACCATGTTAGAATTATAAAAAACCACAAAACTAGGAGGCACAAGATCAAACAATGATCAAAGATACCTTCCACGCAAGAGATCTGCAAACAATATATGCTATATTCCTCAACAAGAAAAAACCATAGAATGTAAGAGACTATCAAAAGATATGAAAGCTCAAAATATAATTACAATGAGAGTTCAGTGCTCTATAGGAGAAAAATCCTAAAAGCATAAAAAGCACTCCTAAGTCTAGCTTAAGTGCATGAGAATAAATTAGACTAATAATCAATTAAAGATTAATTAATAATTAGCTAATGGATGAGTATTCTAAAAAAAAATCGATGTCCACTAGGTGAGCCCCAAAAAGTGGCTAATGGGAAGTCGTGCCAAGTCTAAGCTCCTATTGTACTAACCGTACTAAAGTTATACCTCTTGATAACTTTGAAAAGGTGCCACACAAAAAGGCTCCACTAGCAAGCAAGTTATGTTATGCTTGGTGGCCTTGAAAAACATAAAGGCTCCACTGGAAAGCAAGTTGTGTTATGCTCGGTGGTCTTGATACATGCAATAGGATATTCAAAGGGATTTTTATTAGTTCATGAAAGGTCTCACCTTAGGGAACATCATGCCTAATTTCTCCATTAGAGGACTAGTCGAGGATAAAAGATTCACAACTTAGTGAATGCAATTTGTAGCATTACCACTAAGAGGAATGTCATATGCTTAAAAAGGTTGCAATCTTGAAGGACATCAAACCCAATGACACCACCAAGAAGACACACCACATGAAGTAAGAAGATCGCACTTTGAAGCAAACAATGAGCAGGGACACGTATGCCCTCACTTTAAAGAAATTGCTAAACACCATCCTGTGAGAAATTACTTTAAAGTAGACCACAAGAAATTGCAATACATGAGAACTTTATTCAAAAATCCCTATGTAAACATATGTTTTCGAGATAGAGTTATGTCATGGAAAGGAGGGTTGCCCCGCATATGCAATCCTAAGATAACACATAAGGGATCCATCGATTTGAGGTCAGTGCACTAATACAAAAAACATAAATAAATAACTAAAGAAACTACTAAAATTCATAGTAGTTTATTACCAGTCATTTATAACGCGACCAAATTCATGGCTAAACCATTTTTAGTCATTTATTGGTTATTTTGATTGATCAATTGGGTAGTATATTTAATCGTTAATTTATTCATTTATTGTTGTTAACTTATCATTTATTCAGTCATGGTAGTCATTTATTTAGTCACGGTAGTCATTTATTTAGTCATTGTAGTCATTTTTTAGTCATGGTAGTCATTTATTTTAGTCATTGTAGTCATTTATTTAGTCATGGTACTCATTTATTTTAGTCATGATAGTCATTTATTTTAGTCATTGTAGTCATTTATTTGGGTGAATCAGTGATTCAAATTCAAATCAAATCTAATTTAGTTAATCCTCACAAATTTATGCATATAAAAGTATCCTAGATATTCAAATGTTGAGACAAGCACCATAAAATGAAGACTAAAATTCCTAAACAAATATGATTGATCAGACACAAATAGATCACAAATCAAGAGGATCCACAACACATTATTTATAAGTGGAGAAAAAACAACTCTAAAAATTTAATTCATTAAACCTCACTGGAAAATAAAAACATCAATGGTTACAACCTCACCATCAAGTCAAAACATATAAATGATATGCCTCACTGACAACTTCTCTCACTGACTATTTTATGACATTTATTGAAGAATTGAATAATGCAAAAAGGCATAAAAATAGAGAATCACTCTATATCAATGAATCTCTTTTCTTAAAAGTTTCATTTGGATTTGAAACTCAAGAACCTTTACTTCTGCACCTACAACACAAGCATTTCATTTGCACTTCAAATGCCAACTCACAAACTCGACTACTATCTAGGCATAAACAAGCTCTCACAGACTCACAAATTGGACTGTTATCTAGGCATAAAATCGAGAGAAGCAGTAACATAATGAAATAAGAAGAATAGATCTTTTCTTTACAATTATTACAAAATCACTTTTACTGCAAATTAAGCTCAAAATCATGGATTTATCTAATGGTTACTAACAAATAATAAGGATGGTATTAATTGTACATCATAAAAAACATCACTTTGTTGATTCATAAACAACAAAAAATTGAAGCACATGGGAAAAACCTAGATGGCGCATCTGGCCAAAAACCTTCACCTTGCATTCAAAACATATGAAGAATGAAAAAAAGTAGATGGCTGGTATTGGTTTCCGCTCCTCCAAACTCTTCCTCATTGGTATTCACTTTTCACTTCTCTAATTTGGCGAGCTGCATACAACAGAAGAAGCAGTATTTATGCCTCAAATAAAAGAAAATTGACATCATAAACATTACACAAAAATATTTTTCTTGATAGAATTATTATAAGCTAGTAAGCTTAGCTTCACATAAAGTTTAAATGATCTATCCCAAAAAGAAATTAGTCATTTCTCTAAAATGGTGAAGTTTTTTATTTATTATCACTTTGATGTCAAGTTTCAAGAGAAAATCAATTTATCAAATCCATGTTAAGGGATTCAATATGCTATTGAATCTTCTACAAGAACTCACATAGAAAATGCACCAATCCACATAATACAAAAGAAAAGAAACACTGTCACATAAAATTGACAAAAAAATGATCCACAGACTGTGTTGAGTTACATATCAATAAGCAAGACAAAAAAATTCTCATGTTGAACCTATTCCAAAGGTGCAACAACAAGATATAAGATTCTACTTCTTAAAAAAAACTACTTTGACTACCCAAAAAAAATTGTAGCTCTCCAAGAATTGAAAGCATTTTCAAATGATCAAGCAAGAGAATAGTAAAGGGTAGACACAATAAGTATGGGATCAAAGATAAGAAACTAAAAATAAGTGCTTTAGAGTATTTTTATTAAAATGAAATTGATAATGAGCACATTTAGGTTTTTGCATTATGGCTTCCTTTACCCGTCGTTTTTTGCTACTTTCCCCATCGCTATTGGTTTTGACTCCTCCAAACTCTTCCTCGTTGGTATTCACCTTTCACTTCTCTAATATGGCGAGCTGCAACCTAAAAAGAAGGTTTTGACGAGGGTTTTAGAGTATGTTTATTAAAATGAAACTCATGGTTGAGATCCTAATAATGAGCACATTTAGGTTTTCAGTATTACGACTTCCTCACCCTATGAAGATAACTAGACAAGATTAAACACCTCGTTCAAACAAAAAAAACGTATGCAAATGTAACGTAAGGAACATAAACCAGATTGTGGTGCAACTATTTTGTTTTCCCAAGCCTATGTGTACTCATTTCCTTACTTGTATTCACCTTTCACTTCTCTAATTTGGTGAGTTGTAGCCTGAAAATAAGGTTTCGATGAGGGTTTTAGATTATGTTTTTAAAATGAAAATTATGGCCAAGATCCTAATACTGAGCACATTTAGGTTTTCAACATTAGAGCATCCTTTTACCTGTGTTTTTTGCTCCTTTCCCTGCCACTATTGGTTTTGACTACTCCAAAATTTTCCTCGTTGGTATTGGTTTTGGCTCCTCCAAACTCTTTTGTTGCTATTGGTTTCGGCTCCTCCAAACTCTTCCGTTGCTATTGGTTTTGGCTCCTCCAATATCGCTTTGTTTGTTGATGTTTCCTGCTTCCTTAAGGTTTGTTTCCCATTTCCTAATTTCAAATTTGGATTTTAAATTAGCAATAAATCTCCCATTTATGCCCCTAGTAAATTATAATATTATAGTATTAAATACATTATAATAAATATAATAATATAATGAGAAGATGGACGCTAACAGTCATCTACAAACTCCTGTCACCATGGCTAGGGTTTTACCTGGTCTGATCCCACTGGGAAAGGCATTGTAGGGAAAGAGTGGTTGCTTGCATTTCAATGGCGGTGGCAACAAGGAAAACAACAACCAGATCAAACAAACAGAGATTGAAGAGAAGAAATTGTGCGTCAGTGATGGGGTTTTGACAGGGTTGAGCACGAATGTTGGAGGCTCAAAATGGAGAGTGTTGGAGGAGCACACTTTAACTAATGGGAAGAAGATTTTGTGAACAGGGGAAACGAAGGAAAAACGAGGGATTGATCACGAAATTGGCTCCAACGAGAAAATAGGTGGATCCCAGTTAGGCGGTGCTAAAAAGGCCCAGGTAGGGCATCTCCTCCAGGAGTTGGGTAAAACAAAGAAGGCCACTTCGACATTGGTATTACTCCAGGTTGGGCTTGATAACGAGGTCCCATAATGTTAAAGTTTTTTTCAGAACTAGGATTGATTGGATGCTTCAGGGGTTTCTGGCCACGTCTGTGTGACCTCCATAAATGGATCTCCAAACATTGGGAACCTGTGGTATACAGTTGCATTCAAATCTACCTAGTTTTGAGAGGTTATTTTATTGTTGTTTTTGAATCTACGAATGACAGAAACAAAATTTTGTGTGATTATTTTTGGAGTTGGGAAGAAAAAATTGCTCTGTCTTTGAAGCCACGGCACCCGACTTTTAATCCTGTAACAAATAATTTTGAAAAAGTGCCATTATGGGTGAGACTTCCAAACTTTCCTCTTCATCTTTGGTTTGAATCTTGTTTGGAGGCTATAGGTAACTCCTTAGGGAATTTTGTGATGATTGATGATGACTCTTCAAATCTTATGCATGCTACTTACACTCGGATTTTGGTGGAGATGGAAGTTACAAAGGCTCTTCCGAAAGAGATTTCAATCACAAACTCAAAAGGATGCTGGATGCAACCCTTGGATTATGAAGGGGTTCCTTTTCAATGCAGGAGATGCTTTCAAACTGGGCATATGGCTACACATTGTTTAAAACCCCGAGTGCCTAAACTAGCTACTTGGTGGAAGGATGTGTCGCACCATCATTATGCTGTGGAGAAATAAGGTGAGAAGAAGGAAGAGTGAGGCAAGAGCTACTCTCAGATTGTGAGTAACTCAAAACCACAACAGTTAAATGGGGCCTCAAAGCAAACAAGGGGGGGGGGGGGTGTCGGGTCATGCTGAGGTGCCTACCTCGAACGTTGTTGATACAATGAGGAAGGATGAAGTGGTAGCTAAACATTACCATGGTGGTTCTAAAACCCTGGAGTGTAGGGAGAAATTAGGGACGGCGATGATCTATGGAATGGAAGAGATGAATGGCACCACAAAGGGTCAGTGTGGACAATTTGTATGTGGAGATCATGGAGAAGCTTAGACACAACATGACATATCTAATGAATGGCAGAAGGCTGGAAGGATGGAGGAAGGATGGCATGTAGTGAAGGGGAAGAGAGACAAGAAGGGAAGGAAGGATACCTTTGATATGGTCCTTTGGTGACAGACTAAAGGAGGAATCAAAGGTAAAGGACACGTTTGAACTGTTAATGTCATTACTAGGGGGTTAAGGAATTGTTGTTATGGGTATTGGTCTTTTTGTTGGTGTCCTTTTCATGGGGAGATGGTGCCCCCTGTCATCATCCCTGTTTCAGGGTAGGAGAAATCCCAAAATAATCTTAATAAAACCAAATCTTATTACCGATCAAAAATTATATATACAATAATATAATGTAATATAATATAATAATATATTATATTATAATATATATATATATATATATATATAATATACTATAATATATTGTATTTTAATATAATATATTATTATTATATTTATTATATTATATTATAATACAACCAACTCCCTCAATTCGAAATATATTTTTTAGTTATCCACTTTAATATCATATTGTCTAATTTTTATTTGTGTGACTAATTATTTAGTTGTGTTTTTACCCAATGATCAAATTAGTCATTTATTTAGCCATTTATAGTTGTGTTGCAAAAAATGAGTAGAATTTAGTCATATTTAGTTGTTGTGACTAAAAGTTCTAGTCATTTAGTCATTTATTTTCCAAATTTTACTAGTGGTGTTTGTCATTGATCTAGTGATATAATTGAGCTCAAAACTATCATCTTTCCCCAAATAACTCATGGAACAACATGCACAAAGGAAGAATGACACATAGAAAGAGAGAACAAAGGGAAGCTTTTGGGTCAACATGGAAGAGATCTGAATGTCTCGACGCCTTCATCATTCCCAAAAGGAAAACACAAGACAAAAGATTACGACAGATAGAAGACTGTAGATACAAATAGAATAATGTCACAATGGATTCACTTCCTTTATATCCTTGCACCAATAAAGTGACAAGGGTCATCCAAAGCAAGTTCACAAACATATAAAGGCATGCCAAGCAAAACTACATGGGGGATCACATTACGCATATGCAATCACAAAGAACACAAAGAGAAGACTAGTATGGCACATGTGAGTCAACCTATAGTAGGTCATATATATCCCAATCTTTTTCATCATATATGAAAGGAAAATAACTAGCCAAAGGGAGAACAACTAGTGTCATACTAGCAACATCGCCAAGTTCAACACTTGGTGAGTCACTCTTGTTAGGAGGACCATCACGGTTGTTATCATCTGAGCTCATGGAAGAGGAAAATAATAAATTCAACTCATTATGCACTTCCTCATCAATTTTAGCAATCTCATCATCATCATCCAAATTAATCATAACAGGAGGCCTAATGAAAATGTCTATAGAAGTTTCTTATTGTTGTGGCGAAGGTGGAGGATCATCATGCTTTGTTTCAATTTGTGTTTGATCTTGATTTTATGTTTTGTTCTTTTCTTTTAGTCTATGACCTATAGTAATACAACTTCTATGCCTACGCTCTTTAGCATTTTTGTTTCTTTTGTATGATTTTCAAGTTGTGATTGTGTAGGAGCGGGTTTATCAACCATAGGTTTATTTTCTTCCTGTAAGGGGGGAACAAAAGGAACCGTGGGAGATTGTTCAACCACGTTCTCTTTAGCTTTATAAACTTGTTTAATTTTAGGAGGGACAATATGACTTATTTGGTTATCTTGTGGTCTTTTTTAGGAAATAGGCGAAATATTTATCATGGGTTGGTCTTGGTTACTTGGAAGAGATTTTGGTTCAATCACGGTTTCATCAATGATAGGAGGCTTAATCATGGGTTGAGGCATGTTGCTAAGGGATAATTCTGCTATGTGCTTTGCCTTAAAATTTTGATAAGATTTGAAAATTAAGTCCTCATAAGGCTTAGTAGGTTCCATAGGTTCAGGCCAAAATAAATCCAATGAGAAATTCCCATGGGAAGACACAAGATTAAAGCCACTATGGTGCACAATAAGTATATCATTGCCAAATGAAAACTTAAAAAATTTATGCACTACTGATAGGACGACATCCATGGAGTGTAGCCATGGGTAACCAAGCTTCAAACGGAATTGATATGACAATAGGATGATGGAGAATGAGACATTCAATTTTTCGGTCCAACTTGTAAAGGAAGAGTGATCGAACCTATTATAGGACTAGAAAAACCATTATGCATTTTGATCCATGCTTTTGGTTATTCATAGGAATCTCGATAAAGCTCATGCACAAATAAAAATTCCTTGATGATCATATTCTCTACACGTACGAGATCAATTAATATCCCATTAGTAGGCTTGTCATTGATTATTTTTGTGATGTAAAGAGGACCATCAGGTGCATGTCTAATTATGTCATTTTATGAGAAAGCAATGTCAAGGGGCATTTTGGTTTGGCCCTTATGAGGTTGAACATCCATAAATCCGACCACACACTGCAAGCCTACCTCATTTTCATCCATATTGTCATTATTCTCATCTTCAAGTTTGTCAACATTCATCACATCATTCTTGGCATTTGTAGCTTTCACAAAAGAGATATTATGATTTGGCATGGGGCTGGTAAAGATTTACAAATTTTGGTTGGGTGGGGCAACAGACTTATTTCCTTGATTATTAACACCACCAATTTGGATGCGATTAGAATCAATGAGGTCTTGCATAACATGTTTAAGACACTTACATTATTCTGTATTGTGTCCATTTTGTCGGTGATAATGGCAAAAGGCATTCAAGTTAAAGTTTGGAGGTAAGGTCTTAGTTGTATCAATGGCTCTAACAGAAGGTAAGGTAACCAAGTTCTTACTTATAAGTTGCAACATGATGGAGTGAAGGGTATCAAGTAAAGGGGAAAATTGTCTACTCCTCTCCCTAAATGGATATGGATTTTTCATTTTTATATCAGCCACTTGGGTGTTAACATGTTGATTTGTTTGAGGTGTGTTTATTTGTAAAAATTCTTTGTTTTGTTTCTTGAAAGGTTGGAAATTGTTATGGGGCACAACTTTGAATTTCTCAAAATTGTTAGGAGTTTTTGCTTCACGATGACTAACTAAATTCTGATAATCACGGAGGGTCATGCATAAGTGTCTAAATGAGGGAAACTTCAACATCTCCAATTTAGTTTGGATATTGTTGTAGACACTTCAAATAGTCCTGATCGATATTACGCATCTGGATCTAATTATTAACATCATTTCATCTTAAATCACCTTTGACTAACTATTTAATTAAATAATCTATATTGTTTTATTAAATTCATCATTTTCTCCTATTAATCAAATAATTAATTTTATTGGATCAATTCATCCATCTTTCTACTAATTTTCATCTCATTTAATTAAATAATGCAAATCATTTAATTAAAACCCCTATGTCTTCTCATTTGATTAAATAAATCTAATTATTTAGTTAAAATGTCATATTCTTCTAAAACCCCTAACCCACCTAAGAATAAATAAACCTTAAACCACTTGCTAATCTTCATAGCCAATCCTCTAGTTTTTAACCCCACCAAGGTTAAATAAACCTATGGTTGATTTTACCCCACTTGCACCAATAATTAATTTTCTCAATTTAATTAATTGCCTATTTTCCTCACAAGGGAATATTTCCAAAGAATATTCTTTTCCCTTCCAACTTGCACAAGCAATTAATTTTTACAAATTAATTAAATGAGCTATTTCTCCTCACAAAGGAATATTCCCTCTTCCTTTCTCTACACTCCAAGTCTTTGAGGCTCTTACAAAGGCCTTTATTGCCTCTTATAAGAGCCATCTTGTCTTTTACAAGGGCATTTACTATAGAAGTTAACAAATCCAACTTCACATACCCCGAAGATCACTTGCATGCAAATACCTTGTCACAGAAGAAGACATTTGAGACAAAAAAGCAAGGGTGCTCTGAAAGCTGAAAAATATATTAATCAAAGAGAGTAAAATAATACAATAATCGATCCTTATGAAAGGATATTGTGCAACCCTAAAGAAATCCCAATAGTTAGACAATTATTAAATGTCACAATATGCAAACTAAAGTGAAATCTTAAGAGGAATAAAGGTAACTTAATTAACATAATTAAGTTAAAACCTTTAATCTAACACCCCCCCTTAAGATGAGCAAGAGTGCAACTACAAACATGTGCAAGAAAGCAAAAAGGTAACTACAATGCATGAAAGAAAACATGGGTCCCGACAACTAGGCCTGATCAGGTACCCATTTACAAATGCAATACAAACTAAACCAAACGGGGCAAAAGAGAAAACCCAGTGGGAACAAAACTCCTCCCCAAAATAGAATGCAAAAAAGGAATAAAATGTACTAATGAAAGAAGGATAGGAGATCGATTACATGATACCCCCCATAGACAACTTTTATCATATAAGTACATATACAATGGTCTCCATAGGAGAGATAAAAAGAGACAAAAAGGCCCTCTCATAATGAAGAAACTCGTATCGCAATGGTAGATGCCTGATGTAGAATCCAAAAGGAGATCCTGAAGCGACAAATGATATTCCTCGCCTTGGGAAGAAATGGATCCAAAGGACGATGTTAAAAAAAACCCTATGAAGAGTGATGAACCAATCTTTCTTAAGATGTGTGCCATGATCGGATGTTGAAGAATCTCTCTATCTGAACTAAAACAAATGATGTCAAATCCAAACTGATGTGGAGAATCTTGAAATGCAACCTATGAATGCACTGATAATGGTGGTTGTACAGTGATAACCTGACTATCAAGGTAGAGGAGATGAATGTCCTCCAAATCTGCAATATAGGACTCCACAAACAAGAAAGATATGTTTGTAACATAAGAGTCTAGAGTAGCTATGTCTGGAAGATGAATGATGCCCTGCTGCACTGAATCAGGAACAATAGGTGATGCTGATGAAGTCTCAATCTGAAGAGTGGGAACATGAATACAAGTCTCTGAACCATCATCACATGCAAGACCTATGAGATACTCAAGCTCCTCTAGAATACAGTTATCATAAGGTATGAAATCTACATTTGCAAGAGGGATGAGACAATTTGTAGCGGGATTCTCTTGGAATGGAGAGATATTAGGGTCTCCAAAAATCTCCCAAAGATGTTGCCAAAGTGTGCGAGGACAACGAATATCAAATAAGGCACACACAGTGTCAAAATCAACATTACAACCAATAACCCCTACAATATGATCTCGAATAATAACCCATGCAGATAAATCCCTTGATGTGTTTGGTGCAGGTATGAGATCATATAAATAAGGAAATATATTAAGCCACTTAAAATGTGTAAGTATGCCCTTTTCCCATGACTCATAATTATCCTTATCCAGAAATACAATTGAAGGGTGAGTAGAAAAACCCATGATACTAACTCAAACAAAAAAATCAAATACTAAAACTCTCAACAACTATAAATCATATCAACATAACCCATCTCAAGCAAACAGATCCCATGTAGGTGTCAGAATGTCCAAGTAATTAAACAAAGTGTAAAAACACACAAAGTTAAATAAAATATACTTGGTAAATTTTTTGATCAAATAGACTACAAATCTAGAAAGAGCACTGCAACACCTTTTCAATGCCTATTCGATTGTGCAAAACGGAGCTCAGATGCAAAAGATATGCCCTTCGGAGTGTAGAAACCATCATCTAATTTTGACTGCTAAAACAAGAAACCAAACTGATTTTTTTTGGAAAAATTCCTACACCATCATGATAGGCTCAGATCTAGCTTTCCAACGCCTATTTTCATTTGAAAATCCAAGCTAAAACGCCTGAGATACACCTGATTTCGTGAAAAAGAGTTGAAAAGGCACATGCAAAGCAATTTAAGCCCTTAAGGGCTAAAGTCTTTGGCCCTTGGTCACGTGTACGACCAGGGGGCTGGTGGATTAGCTCCTGGGCATGGCGGTTGATCACGTGAGGAGCCCTCAAGGGTTGGTGGATTGGCTCCTGGGCGTGGCGGTTGATCACGTGAGGAGCCCTCAAGGGTTGGCGGTGTGGGCGAGCCGTAGCTCCCGGTCGCTAAAGGGACCACAGGCTCGGCGCTGGAGGCTAGCCCTAGTGGCGGCGCAACTTCTTGAGTGGCCGATCGGTGGCTGCCAGGAAATTAACTGGCAGAATTTTTTTTAAACGGTTTTTTTAAAAATTTCTCACCTCGTGAAGCGTGTTGGGGAGGCCGTACGACCTCGTACGACGTCCCTAGCAAAAATTTTTTGCCTCAAAAACCAACTGCTCCAAAATCAATGATTTGACAGGTGTTCCTAGGGTATTGGGCCACTGCAAATGTGATGGTGACCTCCATTTGAGCCCAAAGTGTCTCAAAAATTCGGCTACCCCCAAATCTTGCAAAAAAGATGCCAGTGGAAACCCTTGCACTTGAAACCATTGAAAGGCCATATCTTCAAAAGACGAACAGGCAGTTGTAGGTCTCGAGCTCTGATACCATGTAGAAGTTGACAAATCCAACTTCACAAACCCCAAAGATCACCTGCATGCAAATACCTTGTCACAAAAAAAGACATTCGAGACAAAAAAGCAAGGGTGCTCCGAAAGCTGAAAAATGTATTAATCAGAGAGAGAGTAAAATAATAAAATGATAAATCCTTATGAAAGGAGATTGTGCAACCCTAAAGAAACCCTAATAGGTAGACATTTAATAATTAATATAATTATTAAATGTTACAATATGCAAACTAAAGTGAAATATTAAGAGAGGAATAAAGATAATGTAATTAACATAATTAAGTTAAAACCTTTACTCTAACATCTACTTCTCTTACATGCCCTTACATCCTCACCCACATTCCTTAAACTCTTCCAACCATATGCTTTAACTCCCTCTTACATATCTCTTCCCAAAATTGCACACATGTGTGTGGGCACACATCCCCATTGTTTCTCTTAGCCTTGTGAGTCACAAGGCTAATGATTATCCATTTAGTCCCACATTTCTTAGTTTTCACCCTTCTTCTAACCTTTGCTTCCTATTAATAGAAGGCACTTCTATGGGAAATGGATCCACCTTTTCATGCAAATTCACTATACCCATTTTTCACCCACACGTACATGCATTTTCATCTTTTGAGCTTGAATCTACTATCTTATTGCATCAAATCCATCACTTTGCATCAAAATCTTGAAGCTTGCCAAAAAGGTATTGGGAAAGGGCCATACTCCACATCAATTTGGCACCAATCCTCCTCTGGGATGAGGTTTGGAGTACTTAGATAGGATTTTATGCTTATATTTCATGTTGTTAACATGCTTTTATATAGTTTATCATCATTTCTTTGTATGTTTAAGTATCTCACAAGGAGTGTGATCTAACCTACTAATATGACTAATTGTTGTGTGTTTTGTTCATGTTTAGCTCAGGTTTATCTCGCATTCATAATTGTTATGAAAGTTGTCTATAAAAATTCTTTAAAGGTCGACATCAAGAATCTTAATGTTTATTTGTGAGTAAAACAATTGGTATCGTGCTATGAAATTAGTGACCTTTTCATCTTTGTTTTTTTACAATGCATTAAATCAACTAATGTCATCTTGGGACCCATGCGCACTTGGAAGTAGTTAAGAAAGGCATCAACAAGTTCATTGAATGAACTAATTAAGTTATTTAGTAAAGAACAAAACAATTCCAAGGTAGTGTCTTTCAAGGATCTAGGGAAAGATTTAGCCAAGAGTTTATCATAAAAAATGAAGTCACTACGTAAGGTTGTATACGCTGAGACATGGTTACTAGGGTCTCCTTTCCCACCCTCTTTCTCAAATCTAGAAATATTTATTGTTGAAGTTGATAAACCACCTCATGGATCCCAATGAACACCTACAAGCAAATAACCTGTCACATAAAGAGATCAAGAGGCACAATAATGGTGCTCTGCAACCCTAAAGCAAAAATATGCAATAACCAGAATTGAATAATTACAAAGAGATCAATCCTTAAGAAAGGAGATCAAAATCCTAAGGTGAACCCTAGGATTTAATAAAGTAATTATTAAAGTGACTAAGTTTATCTTAAGTGAAAATAAAGTAAAAGGTGGCTTAATGAATTAATCAATATGATTAAATTAATTAAGTAATTAACCTATTACTCTAGCACCTCCCCTTAAGATGAACTTAGGGAGAAGCTAAAAACTAAGGACAAAATACATGAAAGAAAATATGGGTCTCGACAACTAGGCCTGATGAGGTACCCATGTACAAATATAAAAGTTCTCTCACAACAGGAGAGAAGGAGAAAACCTCGTGGGAAAAACTCATCTCCAAAAGAGAGAAATACATGTGAAGGACTAAGAAGCCTCCAAACAAGAATGTCCCAACAATAATAGGAACAAGTGAAGGACTAAAGAAGCCTCCAACAAGAGTAAAGGACTGAAGAAGCCTCCAACAAGAGTGAAGGATGAAGAAGCCTCTAATCAAGAAGAAATGTCCCAAAATATAGGAACAACGGATGAACATAAAAAAAACACCATTGAAGCATGAAGAAGTTGCAAACACTATCGTAGAATGACTGTTGAAATGCTAAAAGAAAAACCTTCATTGAAACATATGATGATCAGGATCAAGAAGACAAGAATCTGTATGAGTGTCCCCAACGATACTACTCGAATTCAATGGAAAACCAAGGCATACATCAATAACTCAAAGATACAGATGGCACAAGTACCAATAGTCTGAAGAATTGATCAAGTGAAAAATGGAAAGTCGCCTCTAGAAATATGTATGCAAGAGTGTTTATATGGTAAGTACTCCATCTCACCGAAATGCATGGGTAACAAGCCATTACATCCGCCTAGTGCATACGAACAAATACTTTATACATAGCTCACTCCAATGTGAAACTAAGGAAGCATTAACACCAATAATAGAAACCCCCCCATAATACTGACAAGGGAGAGGTATGACATGTACACTGAAACTGAATGCCTGAATGTAGTGCATGATAAAGAACCAAGAAATTTGAATTTACAGACATGAAAGTACAAGCAGATATAAAGTGTGTGCAAACCAAGGCACACACACATGAGAAAGGTATGAAGGCAAAACAAAGGCAAACATCAACCCCATGGCACTTTATATCATAGTGCGAGTACAATAAGGCACAAAGTGATGTGCAAGATCCCATAATATAGGTGCAATACAAAGGCACTTTATCTTAGTGTGTTTACAAAATCATAAGTGCTTAGCTCATAATATCAACAAAAGACACAAGATTGGAAATACATGTAGAACA
This sequence comes from Sequoiadendron giganteum, assembly GCA_007115665.2. Classification (NCBI taxonomy): domain Eukaryota; kingdom Viridiplantae; phylum Streptophyta; class Pinopsida; order Cupressales; family Cupressaceae; genus Sequoiadendron; species Sequoiadendron giganteum. Next base: position 553,852,736 of record CM021103.1, read on the forward strand.
ACCAAAAAGAAGACATCCCACACAAACGAGAAGTTTCCAATAACTAAGATGTCCAAGTAATTCACTAGAATGTGAAAACACAAAAAATTGAATAAAATGTACCTGGTAAATTTTCTGATGAAAAAATCTTCAGATTTGGAAAGAGCACTAAAAGACCTTTCCAATGCTTCGTTTTTGAAAAATGGAGTCCGTATGCAAAAGATATGCCCTCAGAAGTGCAAAAATGATAATTTTATTTTGACTAGAAAAAATGTGTCAAAATAGCAAAACCAAAAAAAACACCTACACCGTTGCATTGGGCTTGAAACCAGCTTTCCGACAATATTTTGTTTTTGAAAATCCAAGTTCAAACGCAAAAGTTATGGCCAAAATATCAAAATTGCTCCAAAAGGGGTTTGGTGGTTAAGCCTAGCAGTCAAGCTAGCATTAATTTCTAGCAATTAACTGATGGCGGTGCCCATTAACATAGTTTTTAAACCTTTTTTTCTCAGATTGCACGCTGTACCAGGCTGTACGACCCATAAATGAAAAAAATTGCCTCTCAGAGCCATTGTGTCTGATTTCGATGATTTAACAATCAATTTTGGGGTTTTTAGGCACTCTGGACGCGATGGTGAGGTCTGTTTGAGCTCAAAACGTTCCAAAATTGTAGGTACACTCTAGATCTGGAAACCCTCATAGATCAGGCACCGTATAACCAAAATTGATAAAACAAAGGTCAATCTTGACTATTTCGAACCTACTGGATGTAATGGTGAGGTCCAAACCAACTCAAGATCTAGTGAAATTTCACTTTAAAGCAAGATCCCTCAAAAAATGAACAAGAAGCTGCAAATCTAGAGCTTTGATACCACGTTGAAGTTGATAAACCAACCTCACAGATCCCAATGAACACCTACAAGCAAATAACCTGCCACATAAAGGAGATCAAGAGGCACAATAATGGTGCTCTGCAACCCTAAAGCAAAAATATGTAATAACCAAAATTGAATAATTACAAAGAGATCAATCCTTAAGAAAGGAGATCAAAACCCTAAAGTGAACCCTAGGATTTAATAAAGTAATTATTAAAGTTCCTAAGTTTAGCTTAAGTGAAAATAAAGCAAAAGGTTACTTAATTAATTAATCAATATGATTAAATTAATTAAGTAATTAACCTATTACTCTAACATCTATGCCTTGTGGCATTTGTGCTTTCAATATCTCCAAGGATAAAGGGTTTCTTTTGACATATTGTGAAGGTTGACCATTTTGATTTTGATTTAATGTAGCAATTTTTTGTTGGAGGGATGAGATATTTTGTAGGATTTGGTTAAGGATGGGATCATCGTTTGTGTTGTGAGATGGAGGTGAATAAGGTGGAGGTGTGTATGTATTCGAAGGTCAATTGAATTGTAATTTTGTGAGAGGATGTGGATTAGGAGATATGAAATTTGAATGCATGAAGCTAAAGGGATTCCCAATGGAAATACCTAAGGTTGTATTGATATTGCTAGTAGGTTGTTTAGTTGTTGTAACCGTTGGATCAGTGTATGTCGGAATAGAGGTCATAGTTGTGGAAGGAGGAACTGGATTTCCACCTTGACTTTGAGTATACCCCAAAGTGTGTGCACAATTAGTCATTGTAGAGACATGTTTATCAACAATATGAGCTATGCTACAAAAAATCTCTATTCCTTGTTCATTGTCAATCATTTTCATCGTGTTATCTATGACAAGAATTGCAGTACTAAAAGTGTATTAAGAACTTGCAATTTTTTACAATTTTTCTAATTCTTCATCCATTTTTTTTAGTTCTTGTTGAGATACTTTAGCAACCATTGTGTCAACATCAATCACATTGATTGTGGGTAGGGTGGTCATGAGAAATGAGGTATCAAAGCTATGATCAATAGTGGGTTGACTAGCCTCAACACTATGGGTGAAAGAGTTGGAAAAATCAAGATCCATGACATGTGTAGAAGCATGAGATGTGTAGAATATGAAGTGTAATGCAAGTATGTAAAAGGAGAGCAATTTTTAAATTTTAAACAAGACAATTTTTTGATTATACTATGTAAAAACATGAAAATGATGTCTTTTAATTCCAATTTTGATTTCCAAGCAATACACTCAAATTTTACCAATTAAACCTAATGTAAAAGATGACAATTTTTATTTTATTTTTTAAACTAAAACTCAGATTTAACAACAAAGCAGAATGAAGAAAATAGAGACAAATCATTGCCCAAAAATCTAAAACAACACCTGTACAAGGATAAATTCATCCTATGGAAAATGGGTCCTAGCATAGGGATTACAAAAATTTAAATTTGAGTTTGAAATTTAGATCGAAGGTTTCCTGTTTTAGGTTATAAACTATTTTTTAGTGATTGATTTTTCTAAAATTTGAGATCTAAATACAAGCACAATGAATGACAAATGATGAACAATATGATACTTTTTGAAATGAAATTTTGACTCAATTTTTTAATATGAATGATTGAATATACACTAACATGCAAGTACTATGCAAAATTAATGCAAATTTTTGAATTTTTCAGATTTTAAAGCATGCAAAATGCAAACCTAAAACCCTAAATGAGATGAAAACTAATGCAAGTTAACAACCATAAATGAGAAGCAAATCAAAGAAAATTAACAACCATAAATGAGATGGAAATCAATGCAATGCAATGCAAAGTAATGCAAATCCTAGATCTAGGGTGTGCATGGACTCCAAATTCAGAAAGCTTATAGTGCAAGAAGGTCAAGTTAGGTGAGTCAACTTTGAAGGAGATCTTGTCGTTTTCCTTATGATCTAGGACAAGGAAAATCTATTGAAACAACACTTTTGGGAGAAATATTAAAAATAGTAAATAAACCCAAAAATGAAATGCAACACATGAAATCAAAAGATTAAACCCTAATCTATCAGAACCTACAACTTTCTGGCAGATTTGAGAAGGTTAATTATTTTTGCACCTTTCACCTAAATGTTGTTGTTGAGTGTCCTCATGGACTCATTTGCCCAAAGGAGAATGGGTCTTTGTAGGACTTTCTAAAATCAATTTATGGGTCCTATGTCTGCGCTCCTGAATTCTCCAAATTTCACAATTGAAAAGTCAAAAATAAATTTTGTAAATGAGTTTTCATGGCTTGACAACAACTTTGAAAAAATTTCCGATTTTGCACTTCAAGAGATCTTCAATCAATCTTCACCCTAAGACCTACAACACACACACAAGAGGGGAAAATTATTTGTTTTTGGTGAATGGGGGTTTGCCTTGGTCAAACTTTGTTTTGGTAATTAAACCTTGAATTGAAATAACGAAACATGAAAGGAATGATGAATGAATGATTGTTATGTCGCAACTCACCAAACCCTTGATTTGAAACCCTTGAAGGACTGAAACTTAATAAATCTCTCCAAGGTCTTGATTTTGCATGAATAGCTTGATTGGATGTTGATCTTGGTGCTTGAAATTTGATTTGAATTTTGAAACCTACATCACAATGTTAGCTCCAAAAAAATGCATGATGCTTGAGATATTGAATGTTGCAACAAATGAATGAGAAATCTACTCTTTAATGCTCTTGACAATAATATTTTCTCTTGTGAATGCTTGCATACGATTTTTGGGATTTGAATTGATAAAAAGACCTTACTTTTATAAACAATTTTCTAATTTCCTGAAAATTAAACATTACAAGCCGACACTTAAAACTTGAATTTATGACCTTAAGATGCCACCAAATACATGTTTAAAATTTGAATTTGTGATCTCTAGGGGGGGGCATTCTTGGGCAAATGGGTTTTGACCCAAATTATCAGGACCTATTCATCTCAAGGTGTTAAAAAAAATAATTACATTAATTAAATCCTGATTCGCCTTTCTGAAATTGCAATTAATTAGGCTCATAAATGCAAAATTTAGGCAATTAGAGGCTCAATTAAGTCCAATTTATTAAGGGACCCAAACATCGTATGAAAATGTAAAGGGGTACATTTTTTGACACTACGAGTTGATATTTTGATATCCAATAAGAGCCAAGGAAAGTACTTAATACATTAGAGAATGGTATTAGAACTATTAAGGAAGGAAAATATCTATGCAAATTTGAAGAAATGTAGGTTTATAAAAAATATTTTGGTATTCTTAGGTTTTATTATTTTAGAAGATGGTGTAAGAATGGACAAGGAAAAGATAAAGGCAATTGTTGAGTGGCCTAGCCCAAGAATCATATCAAAGGCGAGAAGTTTCAACAATTAGCAACATTTTGTAGAAATTTCATTAAGAATATTAGTAGTATTGTTGCACCACTGATAGATTTCACAAAAGGGGAAAAATGTGTAGTGAATGATGATTACAAATTTTTTCCAATTGCTAAAGAAGAAGGTGAAAAAATCTTGTATCTTAGTATAACCAAATAACAACAAGGTGTTTGAGGTGGATTATAATATTTATCTAGCTAGTATTTAGTGTTTCTAATATATATGCATGTCACAGGGAAGATGATGAGTATGAATAGGAATAAGAAGTGGGTTAGACATAATAAACACCAAGAAAGAAGAAATAATAAAATAAACATGAGGTGGGAAAGCTACAACATGCATTTGTTATAGTGGGAAGGGTAGAATAGGAGGATAACACTTGGATCTCAAAATGGGAATTCCATAAACTTGATAGGAGCAAATGGTAGGAGTTTAATTACAATAACTCATAGAAACTAAGCATTTCTAACTAGAGAATGATAAGGGAGCATGAATTTTAGAAACTGTAACTTTTGATCTATGAAGTCAATTGAGCCCAATTTTTTAGAATGAAGATCTCAAATGGTTTGAGGTTGCCTTAAATCTCTTTCTTCAATTAGTAACCATTTTGATATTTTTTGGGGCCTAATTTAATCATTTAAGGCCTTAAATTTATATTTTAGTTTTTTTAGAATTCTAAAATTAAAGGGTTTGTATGCAAGTGTAAAATTGGATTGTAAGTCATTCTCAATACTTATTTGGACATGTAGAGTATAGTAAATGTAATTATGTAGGTTATTTGTGCTTGAATGTAAGGTTGTTAAAAATAACAATGGTAAATTTAGTAATTTCACTTAGTCCAACTAGTTTTTAGTTTTACTAGGTTTAGCACATCTGAATTGTATTGTATAATGGGAGAGTGGAATATTTATTTTAATATACAAAATCTTAGGTATTTTTTTCAATTGATAAAGAGTAATGATAAAAAAAATTAGTTCTTTTATAGTGAAAAATATTGATGAGGTGAAAATAACCTCATCATAATAAAATCTGGAAAGCTCATTTTTGCTAATTCAATCCTAAGCCTGTGCCAATTTATTAAACTTTAGAAGTGACTACTTATTTTTAGAAAAATTATGCTTTCTTTATTTCTTTTAATCAATCGAGGAAATTGTCCAAAGTAGGTTTAATGGGTTTATTTGATTGTTGTTGTAGGGATTAACAGGTCATCATGCGACTGTTGCAAAAGTTAGCCAGCACGTGCCTCAAAGCAATGTTGCAAACCCACTCCTTGAAGCCTGGTGATGCGCCGAAGATTCAGTTTTAGTTCTTTTAATTCAATTGTTTAAAACTTTATGGCTCTTCTCAAGCCTTCTACATGTTTTAAGAAGCTTTAAAGACATCAAATTAGTTTTAAGTTAAGGAAGACTTTTTCAATGGCTATCCATGCCATCGTAAATTTAGGATCTAGTTAGAAGGTTATCTATAAAACTATAATTTCATAAGTAATAAAATAGATAGAGAAGAAGTATCGTTATGTTGTTTACATGGATTTGCAAATCACTGTTGCAATGAGTTATCTGGTTTCTGTTTATTGGTAACTGTTGAATTCAATGATGGAGACTATATGTCATAAGAGGATTTGAGCCTCTGTAGTTTATGTGAGTTAAAGACAAAGTAGTAGCCCGCGAGCTGGCCACTCGAGGGGAGTTAGCCTAGATAGATATGTATTTAATTGATTAAGTTATTTCCTTTGCTTAGGATAAATTGTTGTTCAGTAGAAAATAACAAGTTGTTGAAAAGTTTAGTTAGTTGTTCGGGAGCACCATTGTCTTTAATTTGTATAAGTCTCCTTCTGTAGTTGATAATATTTATTTACTGTTTAGAAGATGCTTAATTGTTTGTTTCCTTAATTTTCTGCTTCCGTAGTTTACTAGTTATTTAGTTTACTTGTTTCCATGCTTTCTAGTTTAGTAGTAATATTTTCTAGATTAGTTGTCTTATGCTTTTTAATTTAGTTTTCCTTGATTTTCTTAGAGTAAGATCATTTTTGAGTTAAGTAGTAATGGATTTGGTTTAGTCTCAACTTCTATAGTTTAAAAGAAAAACTAAAAATATAAAATGGGTTGTTTAAATAATCTCCTTTTGCAAACTGCTTTGGACACTACCCGATCGATAATTGACATTCAATTATTCTAAAGTAGTAGGACCTAACGAAGCCTATCACTTTTTGGTGCCGTTGCCGGGGAAACTTCTTAAAAATCCTTTGAAAGTCTTTTTGTTTAAAAGTGTTATTAGGAGACGGTTTGAATAACTCAGTTTTATGCCAAAAATATCTTAGTTGGCTTTATTTTTTTCATGGTCAGGAAGAGAGGCCCCCACTAACGTTTTATACCAAACCCCCCCCAAAATACGTACCTATCATACATAGGGAAGCCCAAGGCTCAGACGACCACACTTTCAAAGAATTATTTGAGCCTAATCCACCTGAGGCTTTCCATTATTTACCTGTTGAGCAACCAGTCGAACAGCCAGATATCAAGGAAGTTGTTTTTGAGGAACATACTCTTCTAAACACCATGGGAGATCATAGAGCAGAACCTAACCACAATGAACCTCAACCTCCCAGAGCGTTTACCTATCCTATCACGTTGGACGCTGATGATGATACTTCCATGAAGAACATTTCTCCAGCTTTCCTTCCAACCTTTCGTGGCTTGCCTTCGGAAGACCCTGACCAATTTCTCTTTGAATTTAAAGTCCTATGTCAGACTTATGATTATAAGAATGAAAATCAAAGGTTGAAGCTTTTTCTATCAACTTTGAAGGACTTAGCAATGCGCTGGTTCATGGGACTGGGTTCAGGTAGTATAACATCCTGGGAAGAAATGGAGACTGTTTTCTTGCACAAATACCAGAGTTACTGTAGGGTGAGTGCTCGCAAGGAGGAGATGTTCAAGCTAAGGAAAAACAAGGATGAAAGTTTAGAGGACTATCTCGATAACTTCCTCTTCCTCTCCAAGAGGTGTGGAGAAACAACCATTAGTGTAGAGATTCTCAAAACAATATTTCTTAAAGGTCTTGATGATGACGCTCACTGAAACCTTGATTTAATTGGAAAAGGTGACATGTCTCAATTAACTCTTGAAGACATTTGTGAGCTTTGTTAGAATTTCTCCCATACCAAGGGAGGAATTCGCAAAACTAATCTTTTTAAAGGGTCGAACGAGATAGGTAAGCTCCGTGAAGAAATAAAAAATCTAAAAACGGATATTCTCGTACAATTGAATACCACTCTAGATGGTATACAAGCTAAAACCCGCAACCCTGAGACCTTGTCAATTTATTGTTCAAGGTGTCAGAATAAACATCTGTTGCATGAGTGTCCTTTGGATAAAGTCAACGTTTATCAGCTATGTGAGCAAAATCATCCTACAAACCAATGCGAGCTTTTATCGGATATTAAGAATACTAAGAAAAAAACCATTCAGGTTGAAGAAGAAATACATGATTTAAACCAACGTCAAGGAGGTAAATCTCCTTATGGACAAAATCCTAATCCTCAATGGAGACCACAAAATAACTGGGCTCATAATCAATGGACGCCATCTTGGAATCAGTCACCTCCACATCAACCTAATTGGGAAACTCCCTCTTGGGGATCACCTGATTGGACAAACCACACATGGGGCAATCAATAATGGCCAAATCAACCCCAACAACAATGGTACCAGCAACATGCAGTACCCCAATGGAATCAGGCACAAAAGCAGTTCTATACTGAGCCAAGGAGGAATCAATAGCAAAAACTATTACCCCCACCTCAGAACCCTCCTCAACATGAGAAAATAAATCAACCTCAGGTTCCAACGCAACCGCTTCCCAATCCTAAAAATAATCGCCAAAATATGCCAGTTTATTCTACAGAACATGAAAATGTTATTGGGCTTAATGCAATACACTTCAGAAATGTGCAGTTGTCTTCTGATTGAACTCTTCAACCACCAACCATTGAAGAAATAGAGGAAGAAATTGAGCATACCAGTCCAACAAGAGACACCTCGTCTAAGCAAAATATTACTCCTCAAGACAACGAGCCTTTTTCAGCGGTAGGGGCTATTGACTTGCCTCGGGGGGAGGAGGATCCACTCTTAAGTCAACAGAAGGAGGATCCTATTCCAAGAAAGAAAAGGATGGCACCATATGTGGAACATCTAAAGTCCATAACTCTGGAAGTATCTTTAGCTATGGAAACTACATTAATTCAGGAGATTAAACAGTTGCAAATTGAAGTTCCTTTGTTACAAGCAATAAAAGAAATCTCTAAATTAACCCAGTTAATAAAATGATTATGTATCAAAACACCAGGGAGGAAGCCAAAAACGATAAAAACCATTCATATTGATGGTTATTTAGCTGATTTTATGTCTGGAAAGACTATTGCTCCGAAATACGATGATCCTGGAAGTCCTCTTATAACTGTTATAGTTAATGAGGTAACAATTCCAAATGCATTAGTAGATCTAGGAGCAACTATTAATGTGATGACAGTGGATGTAATGGTAAAATTAGGGTTAACTGATTTACGTCCTACAACCACAGTCTTACAAATGGAAAATCAGTTTATAGCAATCTCGAAGGGTGTCATCAAAAACGTCCTTGTTAAAGTTGATGGATGGAATTCTCCAGTCGACTTCTAGGTGATTCAATCACTTACACCTAAGGATAGTTATCCTATAATCCTTGGAAGACCTTGGCTAGCTATGGTTGCTGCTAAGATTGATTATAGGGAAGGAGGAATGACCATTTCGCATGGCCAAGATAGCAAACTCTTGTTCTTATATCCTCCTGCTAAGCCTACTAAGCATGAAAAAGTCTGGGTTGATGAACCTAAGAAATCAAATGGTTCAAACAGTTTAGCCTCCCTAGCCATGGTGGTAATTAAACAACATGGGGAAGAACTGGAAGAAGAGTTAGTAAACGAGATAGCATGCCTTGCTATAACCCAGAATGAGGAGGAAACGGTAGATGCTCCGAAAATTTTTGGACAGCCAATTGATATAAGTGGAATAGAGCACAATTACACTACAATGGGAATGTCGTATCCCTTAGCAAATATGATTCCCACAAGTCATTTCTATGAAGATATCACAAGGTTTCACCAACTGGTACCTTATAGTTGTCCTCTTAATATGTAGTTACAACCTATGTATACTGTAACCGCGGTTCATCCTGGAACAAAATTGATAATGTTATTACCAGGAAAAACCTTGAATATCAATAGTTGGTTGACAAAAACTCAAGAGGATAAGTTGTTTAGTATGTTGGTACAAAAATCCAAAGCCTTTGCTTGGGATTATATGGACATGAGGGGAATTCACCCAAGTGTTTGTACTCATCATATTTATACTAATATCAATATAAGGTCTGTTCGCCAATCGCAAAGGAGACTCAATCTTGCATTTAAGGATTTGGTCAAAATTGAGATTGAGAAACTCCTTCGTGTTGGATTTATTTATCCAATATTTGATAGTAAATGGGTATCACCTATGGTGGTAGTCCCAAAGAAAAATGGGAAGTGGAGAATCTGTGTAGACTATCGAGAACTTAATAAAGCCACTTATAGAGATTATTTTCCCTTACCATTTGTGGATCAGGTCTTGGACAACTTGGCTGGGAGGAAGTATTTCTCCTTTTTGGATGGATTTAGCGGTTATAATCAGATACAGGTTGCTCCAGAAGACCAAGACAAAACCATGTTTACCTGCCCTTGGGGCACATTTGCATATAGAGTGCTTCCTTTTGGACTATGCAATGCTCCAGCAACCTTCCAGAGAGTTGTTCTTGCTATATTTTATGCTCTCATTAATGACTGTGTAGAGGTTTATATGGATGATTTTACAGTCTATGGATCGAACTATGATGAAGCTCTTTAGAACCTAGATCGAGTTTTGCAAGTTTGTGAGGAAAATAAACTATCTCTTAGCCATGATAAATGCTTAATAATGGTGGAGTAAGGAATAGTCTTAGGTCATCATATTTCCTCAGAAGGAATAAAGGTAGACCCTAAGAAAATTGAAGTCATCCAACAATTGACAACTCCTGAAACTCAGACAGACGTAAGAAGTTTTCTTGGAAATGCTGGTTACTATAGAAGATTCATAGAAGCTTTAGTAAAATTGCAGCTCCTATGTTCTCTCTTCTACATAAGGAAGTAGAGTTCGTCTAGACATCTAAGTGCCAACAATCATTTGAAGCAATCAAAGAAAAACTTGTCTCTGCTCCTGTTCTGAGAGGGCCAAAATGGAGTATTCCCTTTCATATCTATGTCGATGCTTTTGATGAGGCTATCAGAGTAGTTCTAGGACAAGAAGATGAGAATGGAGGGAAGTATACTATATATTTTATCAACAAAAATCTTACTGTGGCATAAAAGAATTATACAACAACAAAAAAAAAGAATTCCTGGTTGTTGTTCACGCTATCAATAATTTATGTCATTATATTTGTAGACATGGAAAATATACATGCACCTGATTATGATCCTATTAACATCATTTCGTCTTGAATCATACTCAGCTTATCAACACCTTTCATTCCTTAATTAAATAAATCATTATTTATTTAATTAGGTCTTTCTCCTCTCGTGATTAAATTAATCAATTTAAATTAATTAATCATCTTTCTTTGTTCATTTAAATAATTCATTTTATTTAAATTAAATCTCTAAAGTCCTCCTATTAAATTAAATAAATTAAACCTTATTTGATTTAATCTAACATATTCCTCTTTGGTTAAATAAATCAAATCATTTATTTAATAAATCATTTGCTCTCAATTCTAATTTAAATTAATTCATCTATTTAAATCTAAATTGTCAAATCACCTAATTCTTCATTAAATCAATCAAATCCATTGATTAAGTTAATCCTTCTCACTAAAATTCTCTAGAGAATGCAAGTTGCACAATAAATCAATTACTTTGATTTATTAATTCTTCTATTTTCTCTCACAAAGCATCAAAAGGGAATATTCCCTCAAATTTGAATTCAAAAATGCAAGTGGATGGGTACTTCCAACAAGGCATTGAAGACCTCTTACATGTCCTTGTGCATTGAGCCAAGTGACATTAACTCCACTCTTCTCTCCCCCCAACTTTCAAATTCAAAATTCAAACATGCACATTGACCAAAATGTGCTCATTCCTCAACCATTCACATCTTGACAATTGGCACTTGGCCATTGGATGTTGAATGATCCCACATTCATCCAAATCCCTCATTATTTCAACTTGGGAATCTATAAATTAGAGACTCTTCCTCTCATTCAAACATCCACAATTTGAGTAAACTTATTATACTCAAATCCATCCTCATCCACAATTCACATGCAAAGTTACTCTCTTCAATTGAGAGCTAATTTTCCCCATTTCATTCAAGCATACCTCACATTTTCATATTTGCACCAAGGTTATGCTCAAATCTCTTTGGAGATTTGACCATTTCTCCATCAATCTACATTGCAACCATAGGAATTGGGAAAGGGCCAATTGCAACATCTCATTGGCACCAATTCCCCCATAAGATCATCAATCTATTGGCTAAATTAGGATTTAGTTTAATTTTCTTGCATTGTGTTCTTCATCTTTGTTCCTAATTTTAGTTTAAATAGATGGATTTTATGGGGAACTTCGCATACTTGTTTGCATGCATTTGAACTAACATCTAACCGTGTTTGTCATCTTTGTGCATTTGCAAGTTTAGGGGTTCACAATATTAAGGGGTATAAGGTCACAGTTTACATGGATCACTCAACTGTGAAGTATTTAATGAACAAACCTATGGTAAATGGTCGAATCATGAGATGGCTATTGCTTCTTCAAGATTTTAATGCCACGATTCTTGATAAAACAAGAAAATATAATGTGGTAGCCGATTTTCTGTCACGAATCAAACATGAGAAAGATGAAATTATCCCTGTTCAGGACGATTTTCCATATGAATATCTATTTGCGGTTTCTGTAGAATCACCTTGGTTTGCAGATATCGCTAACTATTTAGTTGCATCGGAGATACCCCCTGGATTCACTTCTAAGCAAAAGAAGAGACTAATCATGGAGAGTGCTCCATTCAAGTGGATTCATGGAATATTATTTTGTTGTGGTCCTGACATGATTTTGAGGAGATGTGTAAGAGCTGATGAAACATACAGTATTTTGAGGGCCTGTCATGATGACCTGTCGGGAGGACATTACTCTACAAAGAGAACTTCCCACAAAGTCCTAGGTGTTATATACTATTGGCCCTCAATGCACAAAGACATTAAGAACTATGTGCATCATTGTGATGAATGTCAGAGGGTAGGAAGACCAACTGCTTCTTCAGAGATGTCGTTGTAGCATCAAGTAGTCCTCGAACCATTTGAAAAATGGGGTTTAGATTTCATCGGACCCATAGATCCTTCCTCTCAAGGGAAAGAGTATATACTGGTTTGCACCGACTACCTGACAAAGTGGGCAGAAGTTCAAGCCTTGAGAATAGCTAGGGAAGAACAGGTCGTAGACTTCCTTTTATAATAAATTATTCCTTAAATTTGGAGCCCCTCGAACTATTATAACTGATCAAGGACCCCAATTCATGTCTCGAGTGCTTCTGGCATTTACCAATCATTTTCAAGTAAGCCATAGAAATTCATCTCCTTACCACCCTCAAGCGAACAACCAAGTCGAAGTGACTAATAGGGAACTAGAAAATATTCTGACAAAAACATTCTCTTCTGGAAGAAAAGACTGGGCCAGGAAGCTCCCTGAAGCCGTGTGGGCATACAATACTACTTGGAAATTTATGACTGGATTCAGTCCTTATGAGCTAGTTTTTGGGAAGAATCCTCTTCTTCCCATTGAGTTCGAGTTACAAACTCTACGAACAACAATGGAATTAGGTCTAGATTTAAAAAGAGCCCAAGTTGAAAGAGTTCTGCAACTGAGCGAATTAGATGAACTTCGTTTAGAAGCCATTCAACAAACTGAACTAATTCAACATCAACGAAAGGTATGGCATGATAAACATATTAAGGAGAAGGAGTTTCACAATGGGGATTGGGCTTTGTTATTTGATTTTAGATACAAAGACCATAAGGGCAAGCTCAGAATTCACTGGTTGGGGCCTTATGAAGTTGAAGAAGTCTTTTCGAACGAAACTGTTCGGTTAAATCCAATCGATGGTGACATGCGAACTCTATTGGTTAATGGTCATCGCTTACACATTTACCATAAGCCAGTCAATAGGGAAGACTTTACAAGGATGGTCGAAATGCAAGGTGAGGTCAAATGTGTTGACTCTGCCATGACAGAGTCTATTCAGAAAAATGTCAGGTTGTTATTTAAAATAAATTTAAAAAATAAAATAAAATAAAAAATAATAATATGCTAATATATTTCCCTTCATTTTATCTTCCATCGTTTTTGGACTTAGCTAAAAAAAATTATATTTTTGCAAGACTTCTCAAAAAGCAAAGAGTAACTTCTGGAGCACCCTACAAAGATGCTCTAGAACGTTATGGGACCAATGCTCTGGAACTTGACGTTTTCAAAAGCTCGATGCTCCGGAACTTGAATTAAGCTTATCATGATGAGGAGGCGTTATGCACTAAGGTTCAAAGTCGTGAAGATTCTTTGCCATGCTCCGGAACCTTTCCATTCCATTGTTGCTCTGGCTGCATCTTTCAGCGATGCTCTAAAACCTTTCCATTTTGTTGTTGCTCTAGCTGCATCTTTTAGCGATGCTCTGAAACCTTTCCATTCTGTTGCTGCTCTGACTACATCTTTCAGCGATGCTCTGCAACCTTCATTTCATTCTTGTTTCAGTCGCACCATACACCGATGCTCCAGAACTTATGCATTTGTTCAAGCGCGTTGACCAAAATACGTGCTCAGGAACTTGTTCGGTTATCCTCCACCATCTTTTTCAAAAAGATTAAATTTTCGTGATTCTTCCGCCAAATATCCGATACATCTATCTTTCTATTTTTGCTCTAGTTATAGGTAAGCCACCCAACTCCGTACTCCTCATTGACAGCTTTGTCCCCCATAGGCTTCTGCACCATATCATAGTAACTTCACTATCATTTCAACCAATGCCTTCACGTCATCCTGTCAAATCTGTGAGGATTAAGATCTTCGAGTAATCATAGAACGAGAGTAAGTATTAATCTTTGCTTTAAATAGGTAGTTATTTTAAAATAAAGAATAGTGAATTGGCACAAACCTCACTTCCAAATTAGTAATTCATGCCACTCGACGATCAATCACTTGTACGGCAAGCCTTTCGCAAACCTCCATGCAGATTGGAAATCATTGAAACATACGTTGAAAATAAAACAAATAAATAATTCCAGAGGCAATCTTTTCAAAAAGAACCTGCATGGGAGCTTTGTGCTGGAATTGAATTTCTTGCAGTGTACGAAATCAGGAAATGGGGGGTGGAAAAAGAAAGGCAAAGCCGAATTCAGCAAAAAAATTATTGGGGTTGAGTAGCATCTCCAGATTGTTTGAGGAAGTAGGGTGGTTAGACTTCATCAGGAAATTTGAAGGCCATAATGAAAAGCTGGTAAGATCCTTTGCAGAGAACTACACCAATGGCGAAGCAGTACTTCAGAGGAAGCTTTTTAAGGTAAGCTCTAAGATTATTTCTCGCTTATCTGGATTAGAGCATAAAGACATAAATATCAAAGAAACCTCTCAAGTAACGTACCAAAAATTAGTTGAATTGTTTGTTAGAGAAGGAGACCCATATCCAATGGTGGTAGTGAGTACCAGGGGGCAAAACAAGGGGTTCCAGAGAACCTCCATATTAGAACCCTGGGGTACTGTTGTTGCATGGATAATAAGGTACTTTACTTGTGAAGGTCAGCTTATCACAGTTGTAGGGCCTGCCTTTCGTATGTTGACCCATCTACGTCATAGAAAGGAGGACCCAACTCTTAGGGTTAATATGCCAAAATTATTGTTTGATTCCTTAAATAATTTCATGGAGAGGTATAAAATAGGGTCTGAGCCCTTGAAACACCACGGGTTAATTCAACTAATCTGCAACTATCACTTCCGTAAGAAATCCGAAGGGAAATGGGAGAAATTTATAGAGAAAATGGAGAAGCCTACAATAGCAAGAACAATAGAATTAGGGGAATCATCCCAAAAGGCTATTCCATCATCCAGAGCAACCTCCCCTAAGGGCTCTCCAGCTCTGGAAGCTCTTAATCCCACTACTCCTAGCGAGGATTTGCCAGACCTCTGTGGTGATAAATTCCAAACCCCTGACATGCAAGAATAAATTCATGTTGTTTATTTTGACACAAGTAAACCAAGAAAGAAGAGAGTAAGGAAAAACCCAACACCTATCATTTTATAGGAATCACCTCCACTCAAAAGAAGTAAGCGGTTGGCTTCTGAATTCTCTGAAACGCCAATAGAGGGTGAGGAGGGTAGTTCACAAAAGAAGAAGCCTAAGCGGCTACAAGAACCCATAGAAATTTCAGAACAAGCCAGTGGAGATGAAACACCCCTAAATAGAGAGAATTCAAGTGAAGTATTTCCTTTTCACTCTGCTCATATAGAGGAAATTTTCAATGATGGAACTCAGGACAGAGAACCTATAGGGGATTGCAGTGTGCCTGAAAATTTGTCACCCAGTGTTGATAAATTTTTTGAAACAATTGAAACCAGTTGTGTTAGTGCTGAATTAGAAAAGTATAAACTAGAAATTGTTAATTTACAAAGGCAATTGTCTAAAAATAATGAGTTTATAGAATTTTAGAAAGAAGAGTTAGTTGTACAAATTGCTATAATAAATAAAAGGGATCAGGAAATAAAATATTTGAAGCTACAATTGTAGGACAAAGATTCAAACATCTATAAGTTGCAGGAATAGGTACAAGAGCAGTGTGAAAAGCATAAAGCTTATAGTGAGAATATTGCACAAAAAGATGTAGAAATAGGAAAAATAAAACAAAATTTTATGCTCATGCTCTCAGCTTTCAAGGAAGACAAGAAAATAAAGACTGAGGAATTAAACACTTCCATCAGTAGAATAGTTGAACTAGAAGAGGATATGAAGGAATGCATTGTGAGACCCCAAATCGAGTCCAAAGCAATTCAAACAGAACCAGTTGTAACTAATTGGTTCAAGGTCAGCATTCTGCCTCTGCTAACAAAATGGATGGAGCATTGTTACTTCCTCAGAAATGTCCAAACTGAAAATCATAGGCTCAAGAAAGAACTGGTGCTCCTAAAGGAGTCATTTCGAAAAGCCTACAAAGGGAAGCAAGATGCCTATTAACTTATGGACTGTTTGTTGAATTGTAGAAGGCCATCGAGAATGTACTCAATGTTTTTAAATGAACAATGGCTGCGATGGAAACTGTTCAGGATCTATAATGATCAACCTTATGAGCCTAATGACAAAGAGTTTGTAAAAATATTTGTAGAATCAACTCCTGAAGATCAAGATTTAATTTGTGAATTATTTTTACATGATTTGTTATTAGAAAATCATACAGATTTCTTTATTAATCTGTTTGTGGGAGAGGTAGAATTGTGAGCATTTCTCTCAACTATGAGAAATCAAATCCATTGGCAAGAGAGAACAAAAGAATTTTTACAGGTAGAGAAAACAGTGGGTCTCCAGATCATATCACCAAATTCAAGGCCTGAGGGGTTCAAAGCTACATTTTTGTCTCTTCTGGTTAATGAAAAGATGAGGGAAAGGTATGACAATAGCCTTAAGATGTGTTATGACAATTTCATAGCAAATGAACATAAATTAATTGGCAAAGCATGGCATGCCTACGAGGAAAGGTTCACCCCTCTTCCAACTTAATTCAAGAAAAGAGAAGTTATTTCTCCTCTAAACATCAGATGGTCATTCAGAAGGGTTGATGCTCTAATTGAAATCATGAAAACACTTAGAACAAAGTGGATAGGAATGAGATATAGGCCCCCCTTGCTACTGAATCCACCCCCAGCTTTTAATATTTCCACAGATCAGAATGATAGACTCTTTAAGAGTGGAGAGAAAATGTGATGTTCCATAGAGGGTTTATTTATAACCCTGAAACTTTTGATGCATCAGCCAGGGAAACTCATGATCTCAGTACTCTTTATGAAGAATGGAATAAAACTCAAGGATTTAACTATGGAGCAGGAGGACCTGCCAGAAATTAGGTAGGGGAGGAAATGATGAGGTGAAAATAACCTCATCATAATAAAATATGGAAAGCTCATTCTTGCTAATTCAATCCTAAGCCTGTGCCAATTTATTAAACTTTAGAAGAAGTAATTACCTATTTTTAGAAAAAAAATATGCTTTCTTTCTTTCTTTTAATCAATTGAGGAAATTATCCAAAGCAGGTTTAATGGGTTGATTTGAGTGTTGTTATAGGGATTAACAGGTCATCATGCGGCTGTTGCAAAAGTTAGCCAGTACGTGCCTCAAAGTAATGCTGCGAACCCACTCCTTAAAGCCTGGTGATGCGCCGAAGATTCAATTTTAGTTCTTTTAATTCGGTTGTTTAAAAATTTATGGCTCTTCTCGAGCCTTCTGCATGTTCTAAGAAGCTTTAAAGACATCAAGTTAGTTTTAAGTTAAGGAAGACTTTTTCAATGGCTATCCATGCCATCATAAATTTAGGATATAGTTAGAAGGTTATCTATAAAACTGTAATTTCATAAGTAATAAAATAGACAAAGAAGAAGTATCGTTATGCTGTTTACATGGATTTGCAAATCACTGTTGCAATAAGTTATCTGGTTTATGTTTATTGGTAACTGTTGAATTCAATGATGGAGACTGTATGTCGTAAGAGGATTTGAACCTTTGTAGTTTATGTGAGTCAAAGACGAAGTAGTAGACCGCGAGCTGGCCACTCGAGGGGAGTTAGCCTAGATAGATAAGTATTTTATTGATTAAGTTATTTCCTTTGCTTAGGATAAATTGTTGTTTAGTAGAAAATAACAAGTTGTTGAAAAGTTTAGTTAGTTGTTCGGGAGCACCATTGTCTTTAATTTGTATAAGTCTTCTTTTGTAGTTGATAATATTTCTTTACTATTTAGAAGATGCTTAATTGTTTGTTTCCTTACTTTTCTGCTTCCATAGTTTACGAGTTATTTAGTTTACTTGTTTCCATGCTTTCTAGTTTAGTAGTAATGTTTTCTAGATTAGTTGTCTTATGCTTTTTAATTTAGTTTTCCTTGATTTTCTTAGAGTAAGATCATTTTCGAGTTAAGTAGTAATGGCTTTGGTTTAGTCTCAACTTCTGTAGTTTAAAAGAAAAACTGAAAATATAAAATGGGTTGTTTAAATAATCTCCTTTTGCAAACTGCCTTGGACACTACTCGGTCGACAATTAACATTCAATTATTCTAAAGTAGTAGGACCTAACGACAACCTATCAAACATTATTGGATTATTATTGAATTTATGGATTCACCACTACATATATTCTAAAATTCAACCACACTTGTATTGAACACCTAACAAATAGTGTAAAATACCTATGACAAAGATATATACTTTTGATGAAATGTTAGACGTTACTAACCGTAATGGATGTTTCTATAAAAAAGGGAAAATGCCTTGAAATATTACATATTATTTACCAATAGTTAAATTACATATTATTAGGTATTTTTCTCTTGAAATGTTTTCATTAGAAATGCATAATATTTATAGATAAACAAAAAAACTTTAAATTTATAATACAACTTAATTTGGGCAGGAATGGTTAATTAACATGGAGAATAATAAAACACTTAATTGTCTTAATAAAAACATTCAATATTTTGAAATCTATGATGCCAATTAATACGACCCATTTATTTTTGGTAATAGATATTTCAACATCTACTAATATGACTAGCTAATAATAAAATATGTTTAAGTACACAATGATTATTTAATTTTAGAGATACAAGGTGGCAAGTTATGTACATGTATATTTAGTAATTGTAAATAAACATATCTTTGCGATTATAAATAATGAACTAAATTATCTCTGAAAACTATAAAAGTTGATGACCAAATAAAATCATTAAAAAAAAAACATATAATAATGACCTATTATCCAAATAAAAACCTAAAACTCAAAAAAACTTGTAGGAAAGAAAGTGGTTATACAATACTTCCAAGCTACTTTACATTACATTAGTGAAAAAATAATTTGAAAAATAAATATTTATTACAAATTAAGAGGAGTTAAGTGACTCCAAGTATATAATGCATAAATAATTTGAAGTGTTTCATGATTTTCATTTCCTCCTATCAAGTTATTGATTATTTTCTATTGTTAGTACCTCCCAGGTATATACTCTAGTGTTTGATATGTAGAAAAGTCTAAAAAAGAAAACATCACCCAAGGTAAGTGTATAAAAAAGGAAGTTCAAATAAAGATATAGATAAATGAAATCGAGGATACCCCTTGATATGAAAGCTTTATTTGTCAACAACTATAATTTAGGAATGAAACCTAGGAAAAGAGGGGGAGGAGGATAGGAGACCTAAAAATGAGGGGCCTTTGCCAAAACCAAAACGGGGTGTCCACTTAATCACAAATCCACCTTTTCCATGTTCATTATGAAGAGGGATAGTGTCACAAATTATTAGAATTGACTTGCAACCCTCAAGGTGAGTCAAAAATAGGTAACAATCAAACTTGTGAGATCTAAAACTTGAAACATGAATTATTATGATAACACTAATAGAAACAACTATTAACTAGCAGATCTGAGAAGGTTAAAATGGTATGTACCTAGCTCCAAAAGTAGGTTTCAAGCTCTATTGAAGGATGTATTTGCCCAGGGGTGAATGGGTCTCTATACAGGGGTCAAAAACTCTTTTCTTAGTCCTCAAATCCTGGATCTAAGCTTTTGATTCCTCTAGCTTTGACTGTCGAAAAGCCAGAAATAAAACTTGTAGGTGAGTTTTCATGTCTTGACAACTTTGACAACTTTGCAAAATTGCACTTCTGATCCAATTTCAATCCTTCTTCACATATAAACCTATAAACACAAAGAGAGGAGAAAAATGTTTTTTTTTAGTGGATAAGGGTTTGCCTTGGTCAAACTCTAGTTTGGTAATTAAACCTTGATAATAAAATAATGATAAAAATGAAGGAATTGATGAATGAACAAAGCTTGTTACACCTCACCAAATCATTTAATGTTTTCCCTTAGAGGACTCAAGTCTTAACACATCACTCCAAGGATTGGATCTTGCATGAAATGGCTTGATTGGATGCTTGGTTTGACACTTGATTTGATGCTTGAATGCTTGCTTGAAACTTGAAACCTACATCACAATGTTAGCTCAAAAACATGCATGAACACACATAAATCTTTCCATCATGATAGGATCTTGAATGTTACAATAATTGATTGATAAAGCTACTCTTCAATTCTCTTGTAATGATTGCATAAAGTGTGTTAGATTTGAATTGATAAAAACACCTTGTATTTATAGGTTTTTCCTTAATTACCCGGCAATTAAACACCACAAGTTGACCTTTACAATTTGAATTTAGATCACTAAAATGCCACAAAAAAAATATTAAAAATTAGGATCTAAGACTTAAGGGGGACCCATTTTCCCTTAGGTGAGTGGTTCCTAGGCCCTAAACCTAGGACAAACATTTTCCAAGATGTGTAATTAAGTGTAGGCATGGATTAAACGTGGGTTTCCCTTTTGGAAAAGGAAAATAATTAGGCTTGTGAATGCATAATTAGTCCAATTAAAGTATTAATTAAGTCCAATTAATTAAGGGGATGCAAACATAATGTGAAAATGTAAAGGTGTACATTTTTTGACACTACATTTAGCCCCCACTTTAGTGAGAGTGTGAACTTGCGCTCATACTCACACTAAAGTAGACAAATAAGTCAAGAGATGTCTAATTGTACAATTGTTGGAAATATAGGATGAAAAAGGTAAAGGAGGGTGATCAAGCCCCCAAGATATAAGATCTCATGGAAAACCAACAAAGGCACAAAGAGACACATGCCTACAACAGTGACACAAGATACACAATCATACAATGTCAAAATTAATGCAAAAAGAAAGAAAAGGAAGGATGGACTAGCCGTAGTTGCGTTGTTGACCGTAAAATGTGTTCTCAAGTGAAAACCCATTCTCCACTATATGAACAAAATATACTCACAAGGGCTAGTAAATCTGGTGTCCACTAGGTGAGCCTGAAGAAAGTGAGAAACACACACTAGGTCATTATGTACCCACAAAAAGGTAGTTGATGGGAAAGTCATGCCAGGTCTATAGGCTCACATACGTCAACCATACCAAAAGTTATACCTCCTGATAACTTTGATAAAGAACCACAAAAATGGTTATAGGTTCCACAAGGCTAGCAAGCTACATTATGCTAGTCACTCATGAAAAATAAAAAGGAACCATTGGAAAGCAAGTTGTGTTATGCTTGGTGGCCATGAAAAAGTTGTAAAATGAAATAAGATAGTATAGTTAAAGGGGTTTTGAAAAATTCATGAAAGGTCTCACCTTAGGGAACATTGTGCTTAATGACACCATCAAGAGAGGACTAATTGAAAGATAAAAGATTCACACCTTAGGGAATGCAAGCCACATCATTACCACAAAGAGGAATGCCATATGCCAAGAAAGGTCACGCTCTTGAAGGACATCAATCCCAATGTCACCAAGAAGAAGACACGTCACATGAAGTAAGAATACCACACTTTGAAAGGAATATGCAAATAATGAGTGGGGATGCATATGCCCCCATTTAAAGAAATTGCTAAACACCATGCTATGAGAAATTACTTTAAAGTATAAAAAAGATAAATGTCAATACATGAGAGCCTTATTTGGAAAACCCTATGCAAATCATATGTTTCCAAGTAGAGCTACATCATGGAAGGAGGTTTCCCCTCATATGCAATCCTAAGATAACACGTAAGGGATCCATGGATTTGGAGTCGGCATTATGTCTTTGCTACAATGATATAATAGATCTCGGAATCGTCATCATTCCCTAAATAACTTAAGGAAAAATGAGCGCAAAGGAAGAATGACACATAGAGAGTGAAAATAAAGGAGAATCATTTTGTGTCAACATGGAAGAGACATAAATGTCTCAATGCCTTGCATCATCCCAAAAGGAAAACACAAGACAAGAGAAAAATAATGGTTTATGATATATATAATAATGAAGATACAAATAGAAGAATGTCATGAAAAATTCACTTCCTTTGTATAATTGCACCAACAGAGTGACAATGGTCATCCAAAGTAGGCTTACAAACATAGAAAGACATGCCAAGCAACATGACATAGGGGATCACATTATGCACATGTAATCACAAAGAACATGAAGCACATGCGAGTCAACCTATAGTAGGTCATCTGCATCTCCATCTTGTTCATCATATATAGAAGGTAGACAACTAGCCAAAGGGGCAACAAAAAGAGTCATACTAGGACAAGGCTATCTAACTCCTTGCCTCCCCAAGTGTAGGGAAAGGATGAGCCGAGATAGGTGATGAGAATGTTCTCCTTGTAATATAGAAAATGATTTGTATTTAAATGTAAAATATGTAATAGTTAGCATGCAATGATCCTACAACTATCACATGACAAGGAGCAAAGTGATCAGTTGCTAATTGATTATACGATTATATTGATGTGAAAACAGTTCAAATTCTTTAGTAATTCTCTTTAAAGCACGACACTTGTCAGTACTGTGCCCAAGAGTTCTATGATATTGACAATGAGACATGCTTGAACTTTTTCCTTTTGGATTTTCCTTGATAGGTGGTAATGTTATAAGTCCTTGATTAAGAAGTGTGTGTAAAGCTTTTTCAATTTTTGACATAGGACAAGGGAATTGCAACTTCTTGAGTTTGTAATGCCTTTGTCTTTTTATTGATTAGGAAACTTGTTGAGGTGGAGGTGGAGGATCTAAGGTGACCCTATCATCCTTATGAGGTATTAATTGGTCTTTTGAAATGATCTAATGAAAGTGAACACCTTTCCCCTTAGGAGATTTGCAAGGGGGAGGATCTTGGTATCCTAAACCCTCGGTATCCTTAGATGGTATTTGTTCTAACACTTTATGGATTTCATACTCATTTGTTATGTCACATCCTTGTTTGTTTGAGATCTTAAAGCCTCGACCATAACTCTCTTCTAATTTAATGGTGTATCGGTAACTTGATGAGCGTAAGAAAGAAGAGTATCACTATTGTCCTTGTTAACAAGTTATTTCATGATTGATGGCTGAGGCTCGCTTTGTGCTTCAGTTTCAGGATGTAAAAGGTTGAACATATCAAGTGATGGTATTATAGGAGGTGTTTACATAGATGGATAAAAAGATGCATTGTTCTCAAGGTTGTGCAAGGAATCTTGTATGAATTGTTGCATGTTATCTTCATCTTGGCCTAAGATTTCCATCTCATAGGGACATTCATTAAGCGGTGAAGGTTCATGAATAAGCTCAATTGTATTAGGTTCATCACCAAACACACAAGTTGAAACATCTACCAAAGATCTCAAGGACACCCATATTTTACCAAAACACATATCCATGATGAAGTTATTAAAATGAAAATGTGAATGCAATATTTTAGATTGATAAATGACTGATTAAGGTGCAAATATCTTGAAAATGATGTCTTTTAATGCTAATTTTGATTTCAAACAATCCACTTAATTTTACCAATTGAACTTAATGCAAGAAAGTACATAATTTCCTATTTTATGAAATTGAAACGCATATCTGATAGCATAATGAAATGAAGCAAACAAAGAGAAAATGATTCCCAAAAATTTGAAAAAGAACTTGTACAAGGAAAGGCTCGCCCAAGAGCTTGAATGGGTCTTTGTACAAGGGTTGAAAAAAATAAAGTTTGTGTTTTTGGTTTACTATTTGAGTTCTCTATTTCAGGTTGCAAACTGTGAATTATGTGATTGATTTTTCTAGTTTTAGGTGTCTTAATGCAAGTACAAATAGTGAACAAAGTGACAACTTTTTGAGTGCAATTTTGAACTAAATTTGAATCTAAATGAATGAAAGACACTCTTGATGCAACTATAATGCAAGATGTATGCAAAATTAATGCAAATTTTATGAAGTTTTATGAATTTAAGTGATGCAAACATGTAAAATTAAACCCTAAATGCAATACAAAACACACTAGAGCAAACCTAGATCTAGGGTTTTGAATGTATCCAAAATAGAATTTAAGATGCACAAGCTCCCAAAATGAAACATAGGAAAAAAAGGGGAGGAGGATAGGAGACCTAAAAATGAGGGACCTATGCCAAAGGAAAAAGGGGGTTTCTACCTAATCACAAATCCACCTTTTCCACGTTCATTAGGAAGAGGGATAGTGTCACAAATGATTAGAATTGACTTGCAACCCTCAAGGTGAGTCAATCCTAGGTTTGGATACTATGTTTCCCTAACTTCCTTGTGACATAAATGATTGAACAACAATTTTGGGAGAAGAATAAAATTGCATTAACAATCAAACTTATGAGATCTAACACTTGAAACATGAAGTATTACGATGTAATAACCCATTCTAATTATTACTTAATTATATTATTGCAAATGACATTATGAATATTTAATTTTAAAAAGACATAACTAAGCAACTATTTTCGATCATAGCAACACATGTCTAATTAAAATGAGTCATATATATATATATCAATGTCAATTACAATATCCAAGTTGACTTGGCTCATAGGGCCACAAAGTCAATACGATGTATATAATTTTGCATCAAGGTTACATCATAGACCATGATAGTCTTGAAAACATCCAAGGTTTCCTCTTGACGCTCGCCTCCATAGGTGGATGAGAACATGGTTGAAGCACTTTACCGCCCAACCACAAAGCTTACGCTTCCCCATAATTCTTCCAACTTGAAGAATACTTGACCCTGCTTGAAAATTTTAGCAAGAGAATAATCTGCAAGGTGGAATCTGGTGCATGCCCATACATCAAAATTCATCTCTATCTATGATTAGAAAAATGCAAGATCTATGCTAAGAATGTCAGAGAATGTTATCACAAAGTCCATACGTACATAATGGGATAATTGCTTGGCCAAGCATTAAAATTAAGTTGAAGCAACAAATGATAGGTTTTGGATAAAGCAAAAACTTATACTCTCTGAACTCCATTTTGGCACCTGTCCCAAAAGGTAACTTTCAACAACATGGTTATCTTTCACCAAATATCTACCCTCTAGCAGAATCTACCTTGAGGTGCTCTATTCTACTTAGATGTTGTTATTCTATTCAAACAAGAGAATATTCTTTACTCACATATCTACAAAAAAGTAATTCAGTCTACTTATTTCCTCAACTTAATAAAAATCAGAAAATGATTCAAATGGATTTGATCATGTAACATTATCCATTCTTTTCAAACACATGCCACATCATTACATTCAACATAATTCAGTATTCATTAAAGAATAAGTAACAAAAGAAGGTATGTCACAAGTATGTGTATGTACGTAGACAAAGGTCTATGTGCATACACATATATGTGTCAACTTAAGTTATTTATTTATGCATACATTATGAAATACAAACAATTAATTCAAATTGCTTCCATTCAAAGTAGTGTTTTAGATTAACATATCATTTGTCAGAAATACAAGTAAAAGAATTGTGATTGGGTTTGTTTGAATAGTTTCCACATATTGATTTATTGTTTGTAACAAAACAAGCTATTTATAGCAAAAAAAAATTGTTTATAACAAAACAATGTT
This sequence comes from Sequoiadendron giganteum, assembly GCA_007115665.2. NCBI lineage: Eukaryota > Viridiplantae > Streptophyta > Pinopsida > Cupressales > Cupressaceae > Sequoiadendron > Sequoiadendron giganteum. The sequence continues at coordinate 553,878,775 of CM021103.1, forward strand.
GTTCATAGCAAAAAAAATATTGTTTATAACAAAATAGTGCTATTTGCAATAAATCAAATACTGTTTACAACAAAATGATATTTTTTATAGCAAAATAAATATTGTTTATAACAAAACAATGCTATTTGTAGCAAATCAAATATTGTTTATAACAAAACGATGTTGTTTATAGCAAACTAAATATTTTTTATATCAAAACAATGTTGTTCATAATAAAACAATACTGTTTGCAGTAGTTTACAAAATACTATGTCAAAATGTCCCATTATCAGTTCCAAGCTATTTGGTTACCATGTGAACACAATCAATGTTCTATCGTTCTGATTATTCCATTAATTAAACAATACTAATGTCCCTTTTGTGCAAATGATAAAATTGAATGACATTCATGTTGTTTCCAACCACATACATATTGGAACAATTATATCACTTTTTCGGGTTAGAAAGACCCAAGTTTTTAAGGGTGATTGTAATGGATTTGGAAGTAAGCTACAATCATTCTAAGAATGACTAACATGTTGGATGTTGTGGTTGTATTGTTGATATGTGGTTGGCTTTGATTTCAACACTATTAGCATTGATGTCTCTAAGACTATATATGTCGAGGATATTGAGAAAATTGTAGTAAAATATGTTACAGGTTGTCTGTGAAGCAGTGAAGATTAGTGCGTTGGGAAGTTCAGTATGTTGATGATGATAAGTTGTGTATTAAAGGGTTTGTTTTCCTATGTATGAAGTTCCTACTCCATAAGTTTCAGAGGTGCACATGAAGATTTGAGCAAGTTATAAATTTTTGTGTTTTAACAGTTATTCTGTTACTAGAAATGGTGTTCATAAAAGAAGATAATGTGTTTTTGGTAATCCGGAGTGTTGCATATGTTCCTAAAGTGTTTGTGGATGTTTCTAGATCATGTTATATCTGTGTTGCACGTTCGTATTGATCATTGTGTTCGTGATCCAAGAAATTCTCTTGAGTGTTCCTGTTTTTCATGTTCATGGCTGACGTAGTGCTTGTAGCGTGTTGTGGATCATCGAGGAAGATTAATTGAAGGTGTTTTGTGTTTGAGGATATTTTTTTAGGTCTCTACTATGTTGTGGCCAACCTTGGTGGATGTGCATTGATAATGTTTATTGTTTTGGGCCGACAGTTTGCATTCATTCTATTATTTTGTTGAAGTCGACATGAAGCAATGTAATTTCTTCTTGCGGATATATATAAGTGATCGTTTCTCTCATTTGAGAAGCATGAGGTGTGAAGTGTGTGTGTGCTATGTGCGAATAGATATTCAAAAGTAGAACAAAGTGTGAAGAAGAGTGAAGAAGTGTTCATGTGCTTAATCGAAACTATACTCAGGCATTAGCAGATGCTACTTTCTCAGTTCAATTTCTTCAGATGGATTTAATCTAAAATGTTTTATGTAAGACAATGAGTCTTCCCTTGAGTAGTGAGCTCTAGGTAGTGTGTCTAAATGCATGTGCATTCCTTATTCATTTTTTTTATAATTTGAATAAGGTATAACTTGTGGATTAACCTCCACTGTGGTTTTTCCCTTAACAGGGTTTCCATGCAAAAAATCTTGGTGTTATGTGTGTTTCTGATGTGTTGTTGATTCATGCTTTCACTGTTATTAATCAGATTTGAGATTATAGGTTAATAAGGTTAAATAAATTTGAAATTCTATGATAACTGATTCACCCCCCCTCTCAGCTGTCTACCCTTGTGTTGCCAATAATTGGTATCAAAGCAGGTTCCTTGGAAGAAGTTTAACAACTTGAGGTGGGTCAGGATGGTGACATACAAGAAAGATAGTCTGAGATTCGATGGAACAAACTACACACTGTGGAAGGTTAGAATGAAGAGTCATTTGAAGTGCATTGGTGAATCCTACTAGAACATTACAAGTAATAGGTATGTTATTCCTCAGAGTGGCCCTACTACTACTAAGATTAGGGATGCTGATTATAATATCAGAGCTGAGGAGGCATTGTTGAGTGCTTTGACTGATACTGAGATGACAAATGTTATGGATCTGAAAAATTCTTATGAGATCTGGAAAAATTTGGAAACTTTATATGAAGGTGATGCTAATGTGAAGATGGCCAAACTATAATGTCTGAAAGGAAAATATGAACTGCTAAATATGGGTAATGATGAGAATATTGCTACTTACATGCAAAGAGTGAATGAACTTGTGTGTGGTATTAGATGTATTGGTGGTCAGGTGGATGAATCAAAGATTTTTTCTAAAGTGATTAGATCCTTGCCTGATGCATACAAAATCAGAGTTGTAGCCATTGAAGAGCTTTAGACTATGGTAAATGTAACCAGAGATATGTTGGTCGGTAAACTTACTGCTTTTGAGTTGAGTGAATTCAATGATGCCCTTCCTAAGATAGAGTCTGCATTTAAAGCTACTACTTCCGGGAGTGATAAGCAAAGATATGATCCGGGTGAAAGTTCTTCTAGAAAGATATTCAGGTATGAGGAAGAAATGAGACAGATTGAAAAAGAAGAAAGAGAACCGAATGAGCTTGAAGCACTTATTGTCAAAAGGGAAGCCGGAGGAGAAGGTAAGTATAAAGGAAAGTTGCCTATAAAATGTTTTTATTGTAGTAAGATAAGTCAATTTGCTTCAAGGTGTCCAGAAAGAGTTCCTAAGCCAAGACCTTACAAGCCTAAATTTCAAAAGAAGTGTTATTATGTTACCGATGAAGGTGTGACACATGATGAATCTGACAAATGGAATGCAAGTGAAGATGAATTTGTGTTTATTTCTATCAAGGAAAATATTCCCGTGTCTACTTAATCTACTAGTTGTACAAAAGTGGAGAAAGCTCTAGTTGCTCGATTTGAAGAAAAAGATGAATGGGTAATTGATAGTGGATGTTCACATCACATGACAGGTGATAAAAACAAATTTGCAAGCCTAGAAAAGTATGATGGTGGTGTTGTAATATTTGGTGATAGCAATGGTGGTATAATCCATGGCAGAGGATGTATTTCTTTCAATGGTAAGCATAATACTGATGATGTTCTTTATGTTGAAGGTTTGAAGCATAATCTTCTGAGTGTTGGACAGATGGTTGATAAGGGATACAATATTCAATTCAAAGATGGAAATTTTAACATATTAGGAAGTTCTGGAAATGTGATTGCTTCTGGTATAAAAACAAAAGGTAACATCTTTCATCTGAATGCTGGTAGTAAAAGTTGTCTGATTGCTCAAGTTGATGAGAGTTGGTTGTGGTATAGAAGAATGTGTCATGTAAAATTTGACAATATTATCAAGATAAGTGTCTCACAGACTATTAGAGATCTTCCTAAGTTGGTGAAGCTTACTAGTGTCATATGCAAGGAAGGTCAGTTGGGAAAACAAACTAGAATTTCATTTCATAGCAAGTAGTATTGTTCAAATGAATTGTTAGAGCTTATGCATACTGACTTGTGTGGTCCTGCTAGAATCAAAAGTCTACAAGGTTACAGGTATTTCATGTTGCTTATTGATGATTACTCTAGGATGATGTGGGTTATTTTCTTAAGGGAGAAATCTGAAGCTCTAGAAAAGTTCAAGATATTTAAAGCTATGGTTGAGACAGAGACAAGTCTGAAGATTAAGTGTCTAAGACCAGATAGAGGTGGTGAATTCACTTTCGGTGAGTTTAATTCTTTTTGTGAAGAACATGGGATAAAGAGATAGTTATCTACACCTCAGACCCCTCAACAAAATGGAGTGGTGGAAGGGAAGAACATGTCAGTTCTCGATGCTGCTAGAACCATGATGCTGGAAGGAAATATCCCTCATGTCTATTAGAGAGAAGTTGTAAGTACTATAGTTTATATCCTTAACCGGGTACAAGTCAAAGGTAAAACTACTAAGACTCCTTTTGAGCTATGGTTTGGTCACAAGTCTATTGTAAATAGTTCAAAATATTTGGGAGTAAATTCTATATCAGGAGAGATGAAGATATAGGAAATTTTGATGCTAGGAGTGATGAAGGAATATTTCTTGGTTATTCTACTAAGAGCAAGGCCTACCGGTGCTACAACAAGAGATTAAAGAAAATGGTTGAAAGTGCAAATGTTACGGTTGATGAAGACATTGCTAGACCCCCCAAAATTTGTGGATATGATTCTAATGAGCAGAATGACAATACAAACAAGAGTCAAACTTCAAATCAAGTTCAAATTGTTCTAGTGAATCAAAAATATCAAGAAGAAGAAGAGACTAGTGAAAGCACATAAGAGAGATCACAAGAGCTTGAAATTCAAGAACAACCTAAGACTCCAAGGTATGTGAGATGAAATTATTCAGAAAATCATACTATAGGAGATAAGCATAAAGGTGTCCAAACTAGAAGAAGAATTGCAGAAGAATATTGTTTAATTTCAACTACTGATATAAGTAATGTCAATGAAGCATGCAAAGATGAACATTGGATTGAAGCGATGAAAGAAGAACTACAACAAATTTAAAAGAATAATATGTGGATTCTTGTTCCTAGACCTAAAGACAAAAATGTAATTGGAACTAAATGGGTTTTTAGAAACAAGCTATATGAACAAGGTGAAGTTATTAGAAACAAAGCAAGATTGGTGTGCAAAGGATAATCTTAGATGGAAGGAATTGAATTTGAAGAAACTTTTGCTCCTGTTACTAGAATTGAAGTTGTGAGATTGTTTCTTGCTTATGTTGCTTACAAAAACTACAAAGTGTATCAAATGGATGTCAAGTCAACATTTCTAAATGGTGAATTAGAAGAAGAGGTGTATATTGAGCAACCTGGTGGATTTCAATTGACTAATCAGCGAGACATGGTTTTTTTATTGAAGAAAGCATTGTATGGACTCAAACAAGCCCCTAGAGCTTGGTATGCAAAATTGGATAAATACTTGTTGAAGCTTGGATTTAACAAAGGTACCACTGATAGTAATTTTTATTTCATGATTGATGATGATAAAGATTTGTTTTTGGAAGTATTTGTTGATGATATCATTTTTGGAGGAGATGATGGTTTGTGCATGAAGTTTTCTAATGAGATGCAGAATGAGTTTGAGATGTCAATGATTGGAGAATTGAAATTCTTTTTGGGACTGCAAATTACTTAGTTAGATAAAGGAATCATTATATCTCAGTCCAAGTATGTGAAGGAATTTGGTATGGAAGATTCAAAGACAGTTGGTACACCCATGATGATCAGATGCAAGTTAACACAAAATGATGATTCTTTGAAGGTAAATCAAACTAGATACAAATCAATGATTGATGGATTGCTTTATTTGACTCAAACTAGACCAAACATCATGAATTTTGTATGCATTATTGCTAGATTTCAAGTTGATCCTAAGGAATCTCAAGTTACTATTGTGAAGAGGATTTTCAAATACCGGAAAGGAACGGTTGATTTTGGCCTATGGTATCCAAAAGATGATGATCTTACTCTAAGTGCCTTTACTGATGATGATTGGGTAGGAGATGTAAATGATAAGAAAAGTACCAGTGGTGTCACATTTTTCTTGAGGAGAAAGTTGATTTCATGGTTAAGTAAAAAGCAAAATGTCATTTCATTGTCTACTGCAAAGGCAAAATACATTGCTGCTGCAAATAATTATACTCAAGTATTGTGGATGAAGCAGATGCTGAAAGATATCAGAGTTGTGTATGATGAACCTATTGCCATATTTATGATAATTCAAGTGCTATAAAATTTTCTAAGAATTTGGTGTTGCATTCAAAGACCAAACATATATCTATCAAGTACCACTTTTTGAGAGATAAAGTGAGTGATAAGGAAGTCAGACTAGAGTATATGCCTACTAAGGAACAAATTGCAGACACCTTTACTAAGCCTTTGCCTAATGATACTTTTGAGTATTTCAAAGAGAAGTTAGGGGTGATTACTCCTCCTAATCAGAACTAAGATGCATAGTCTTTGCATCAATCTGTGCATTCATAGTCATATTTTGATCCAGATTGATGTTGTGGTGGTTGCTACTGAGGGGGAGTAGTCAGATGATTCAAATATGTGGTTTGGAGCTTGTGTACCTTTGCCATTGATGTCAAAGGGGGAGAAGAGTAATGTGAAAAAATATAGAAGAGTTAAAAAGAAAATGAGGAGAAGAGTAATGTGAAAAACTAAGGGGTAGAAGAACAGTATGAGAAGAGCAATGTGTAAAGAGGAGATTGTTAGAAGAAGAGTTAGCTGCGTTGATGGTGCATTTTTCACATCATGTGTTGCCATCAATGCCAAAGGGGGAGATTTTTGGATGTTGTGGTTGTATTGCTAATATGTGGTTGTCATTGATTTCAACACTATTAGCATTTATGTCTCCAAGACTATATATGTCGAAGATATTGAGAAAATTGTAATAAAATATGTTACAAGTTGTCTGTGAATCAGTGAAGATTAGTGTGTTGGGAAGTTTAGTATATTGATGATGTGAAGTTGTGTATTAAAGGGTTTGTTTTCCTATGTATGAATTTTCTACTCCTTAAGTTTCAGAGGTGCGCATGAAGATTTGAGCAAGTTATAAAGTTATGTGTTTTGATAGTTATTCTGTTACTAGAAATGGTGTTCACAGAAGAAGGTAATGTGTTTCTGGTAATTTGGAGTGTTGTGTATGTTCCTAAGGTGTTTGTGGATGTTTCTAGATCATGTTTTATTTGTGTTGCACGTTCGCATTGATCATTGTGCTTGCGATCCGATATTTTCTCTTGCGTGTTCATGTTTTTCATGTTCATGACCGACAAAGTGCTTGTAGCGTGTTGTGGATCTTCGAGGAAGATTAATTGAAGGTATTTTATGTTTGAGGAAATTGTTTTAGGTCTCTACTATGTTGTGGCTGACCTTGGTGGATGAGAATTGATAATCTTTATTGTTTTGGGCCAACAATTTGCATTCATTCTATTATTTTGTTGAAGCCAACATGAACTAGTGTAATTTCTTTTTGCGGATATATATAAGCGATTGTTTTCTCATTTGAAAAGCATGAGGTGTGAAGTGTGTGTGTGTGCTATGTGCAAATAAGGTTCAAATCATTTGAAAGTAGAGCAGAGTGTGAAGAAGAGTGAAAGAGAGTGAAGAAGTGTTCATGTGCTTAACCAGAACTATACTCAGGCATTAGCAAATGCTACTTTCTCAGTTTAATTTCTTCAGATGGATTTAATCTAAAATGTTTTATGTAAGAAAGTGAGTCTTCCCTTGAGCAGTGAGCTCTAGGCAGTGTGCCTGAATGCATGTGCATTCCTTATTTATTTTTCTTATACTTTTAACAAGGTATAACTTGCGGATTAACCTCCATCATGATTTTTCCTCTAACAGGGTTTCCATACAAAAAATCTTGGTGTTATGTGTGTTTCTGATGTTTTGTTGATTCATGCTTTCACTGTTATTAATCAAATATGAGATTAAAGGTTAATAAGGTTAAATAAGTTTGAAATTCTATGACAACTGATTCACCCCCCTCTTAGTTGTCTGCCCTTGTGTTGCCAACATAACAGTTGTATGACTGTTTGATTTCATCACAAACATTATCTTTAGCTGAGCCTAGTAGGAATTTCATTTATTAGCTTACAATATTGATCAACTGGTTAAATAAACACATTCATAGTAATCATTCAAAGAACAATTTATGCATTCAAATGGACTGTATATCAATCCTATGCATTCATTTCATTTATGCAGGTAGACGAGGGTCATTCTGTAGAACAACTAAATGCTCATTTTAATAACAAATCTAAAATCTAATCCTAAGGATCGAGCTTCAGCTTGAAAGATGATCAACACAAACATTTTTCTTTATCGTTGTGCACTATGAATGGGGCGACATGGGTTGTACACAAGCGATAGCCATCCCATCATTCTATGAACGATATCAAGGGTATCACTACCGTTTGGAGCAGTATGGCCATTCAACCATGCCATCATAGAGAACAACTCAATTAAAAGTTTAACAACAGGGGTCACCACTTTTCTTAAAAGAAAGCAAAAAATAAAAGAACCATTCAATATTGAAACCCTGATCATCGACATTTTTTTGATTAGCCATAAAAATGGCAATTCATTTCACATGCAAATAATAAATTGACAGAGAGAAACAAAAATCACAATACCCAGGACATTACATGACCAACTATATAGCCAAATAAAAATGCATACAAAGAGAGACCGATTTGACCCATATGACAACATGGATCACTATGATTACTTCGATGTCTCCCAAGCATCAAATGCAAGATATGTATTTACAAAACATTGGTTAACTATGGTTTTGAACCATTCAAAGAGATCAACACTATGGGTAATAGAAAGAAAAATACAATTCGATAAGGCATTCTAAAATGAAATCAAGCATATCTCATAAGAATCGAGTTACCTTGAAGTCATGAGATTTTCCCTGTCACCTTTTTCCTCTTTTCCTAGCTATTTCAATCTTTTTGCTTGCTTTTTCTCCTTTTCTTTTGTCGCCATAGTTCGTCTCCTTATAATCCTTGTTAGAGAAAATTGTGCTATCCCAATATGGTATCCATTCTTCTCTTACTTGTTCACACTGTTGAGGGGGACATTTCATTCATTATTAGCATTAATTTTAGCCACCCCATACATAAATTTGGATTTCCTATCTTAATTCATATGCAGGCCACAACTTCTTAAGATCTTTCTCATGATTTTATTTGGATTCTATCAATACGATAGTGAGAATTTCAATTCTTAAGGAATACAAATATAAATATAAATATATATATATATGTATATAATATATATATATAATTTATATGTATACATACATATTTTTGCACACATTGTACGTTCTTTTATATATGTATATATATACATATATGTATTTGTATATATTATGTACATATATATCAATATTTAAATAAGAATGAACTCTTATTTTATTTCAAACAATAATGTTTTGAATGAAAGGGTTTTCTTATTCTTTAAATAAGCCTTTTTGAAATACATACATTCATTTATGTGCTATGTCATGCTATCTTTTCTTTTAAATTCTCAAAACATAGGATCAAGATAGAAAATTAAATAACTCACATGTATTTCATTCCACAAGTCTACCTTTTCAATCATCGAATCATTTCAAATTAGATTAGTATGATCTCCTATATGAATTTAAAATGCAATTATCATGCCATTTTTGTGGTGTGTGCACCTAGATTCCATCAAGCTTATCGTTCTATCCGGCTAAACAATCCTACTTCAACTGTGTTCTCATCCTTCAAATTGTCATCCTACAATTGCACACACTTGCACTTACAAAATTCATCGGTAACGTTTAATCATGATAAAATGTAAGATAGTTCAAAAGATCACATAGTCAATGACGAACAACTTCTTTCAAACTTTTCAAAAATATTAGAATTTGCATTCAACATATTGAATTTCCTCAATAATTCAATTTATCACAAATAATTTAAATGCAATAAAAATTGGGTTATAACATATGATAACATTGACAAAAACAACCATTAACCAACATATCTGAGAAGGTTAAGATGGTATGTACCTAGCTGCAAAAGTGGGTTTCAGGCTCTACTGAAGGACATATTTGCCTAAGGGTGAATGGGCCTTTGTATAGGGCTCAAAAAATTCTTTTTGCAATCCTCGGATCCCATATCTAAGCTTTCGATTCCTCCAGGTTTGACTGTCAGAAAGCTACAAATAAAACCTGTAGGTGAGTTTTTGTGTTTTGACAACTTCGATGACAACTTTGACAACTTTGCAAAATTGCACTTGTGATTCAATTTTAATCCTTCTTCACCTATAAACTTGTAAACACAAAAAGAGGAGAAAAATGTTTGCTTTTGGTGGATAAGGGTTTGCCTTGGTCAAACCCTATTTTGGTAATTAAACCTTGATAATGAAATAAATGATAAAAATAAAGGAATTGATGAATGAAAAAAGCTTGTTACACCTCACCAAATCCTTTAATGGCTACCCTTAGAGGACTAAAGTCTAACACATCACTCCAAGGATTGGATCTTGCATGAAATGGCTTGATTTGATGCTTGAATGCTTGCTTGAAACTTGAAACATGCATGAACACACATAAATCTCAACATCATATAGGATCTTGAATGTTGCAATAATTGATTGATAAAGCTGCTCTCTCAACCTCTTGACAATAATCTTGGTTCTTGTAATGCTTGCATAAAGTGTGTTAGATTTCAATTGATAAAAAGACCTTGTATTTATAGGTTTTTCCTTAATTACCCAACAATTAAACAACACAAGCCGACCTTTGCAATTCAAATTTAGATCATTAAAATGGCACCAAAAACATATTAAAAAATGGGATCCGATACTTAAGGGGGACCCATTCACCCTTGGGTGAATGGGTCTTAGGCCCTAAACCTAGGACACACATTTTCCAAGATATGTAATTAAGTGTAGGCATTGATTAAATGTTGGTTTCCCTTTTGGAAAATGAAATTAGTTAGGCTTGTGAATGCATAATTGGGCCAATTAAAGGCTTAATTAAGTCTAATTAATTAAGTGGATGCAAACATAATGTGAAAATGTAAAGGTGTACATTTTTTGAGCCTACAAGGAATAAAATGGACTAAAAAGGAACAAAAAACTTATCAAAATTTCATAAATGAAACAATTATAGTAAGTTCACTTATCAAAGTATGAATCTCTTATAAAACATCTCTTTATAACGGTAAATATCCATGCTTCACTACACCACAATCGATAAGCTGAAATAAATTGTTATGAGCTATGCCATCTCTATCAATTCTTGAAGGAAGACATATCATTTCATATTGATCTTGTGTGGATTAGACAATAGGGACACAAGTAATCCCAAATGGGTTTGAATTGATCAATAATTAAATTACCTACAAATATAAGCATCATACAAAAATCACTTCTAGGATCACTTAACTAGACACTAATAATTGTCATCGTATCAAAAAGAAAGATACAATATAAAAATACATACCAAATTGGAACCGTTCATCCCACTCTAATGATGAAAACATTAAAGCCTTTATACCAAAGAGATATAAAATAGGAAAATATTATAGACCATAATTGGACATATTTTTTCAAGTTAATAAATAGTAATGGTACTGAAGTAGTAGAAATGTTCAGTGATAATGATACTGACAATAATTAAATAGATGGTATTAATGATCATGAAAAAGCTAATGATACACAAATACATGAATTTACAATGTATCAATATATCTACGATCTACATGAAAATATAATTGTAATAACACATTTTGAAGCAAATCAACCAATTAGCATATTCAAGGATAATTATATAGAAGAAATGAACTTTTTGACTTTATTCTTCAAACTTCCATGAGATAATGCCACAATCAAAAGGTTTAAGTATCAAAAAATTGCATAATATGAGCTATTTCATTCAAGTGGTGACTTTGGAAATCATGCTACTAACTTATCTTTAAAGTAGTACATGTGATTGTAAAAAGAAAGCATTTCAAGTATATGGATAAGAATTAGAAAAGGCCAATTGAAATGATGAAAACTACTAGCAAAAATGTCCAATACAATTCAAACTTAGACAAACTACTAAAATTGAATATTGGATAAATTAATTTCATGCATATTCATATCTCTTTGGACTATTTACATCAAATGAAGAAAAACATATTTGTAATCACATAAAAATTGGGACCTCCATTTATTTTTTAATTTCATGTGTGTAGAGCAACAATGAACACCATTAATATCAACATTGACACCACTTTACAAAAAAATGAGTGAGACAGTGAAAAAAGAAGATCAAAATAATATGATATTGAATGCCTTATCAAAAAAGACCCCATCACTTGTAATCACTACTTTAGACATCACGTTAATTGTCTAAGAAAACTAATATCTAAAGATCATACAATTCTTGGATATGTTAATGATTACTTCATAAAAAATCCAAAATATAGGAAACCAATAATACCTCATATGGGTTAAAGATGCTACTATATATGAAAAATGCATTAATACATGTATTGAGGAGTTTGTAGACAATTACATTACTTATGGCGAAAACATTCTTAGTGAGAAACTTATAAAATTACATCGTCATTACAATACAAGAAGTTGCAAAAATAAAAGTAAATTATAGATGCAATTCCTCTATGGCACCTATGAGAAAGGAAATCATATTTGAGCTAGTTACAGTGACTAATCAAACTATACTAAACAACACTTTCAAATTGTTCAATATTATTGAGGAAATATAATACTGTAATAATACCACTTTTGATGTGTTCCTAAAAGAGCTAAAAATGAAAGAAATTGATTATATAGAAGCAATCCAATCAACATTGAAACAACCAATACTTTTTAAAAAAAGAGACCATCTACATACTTGGAACAACTCATTTGATAGAAATATCACACAACTATAAGAGGCAAATACTAATGCCGAATTGTACTAAATGTATATGCCACTGCAAGATATTGTACATTACACATGACAAAAATGATAAATATATGACCAAATATTTTAAAGAGAATACATAAACAACAAAAAATATAAAGATAAATGATTTTAAATGATATACAAGCTTGAAAAAATATTTCTTAATATGCAACAAATGTCAAGTCATCTTGCAATATATATGGTACTTTCACTTCAATTTAATTCTTGAAAAATGTATCTTTAGCAATACATCTCCACCAAAAGACCATACATTCATTCTTGTCTACATTGCTACTAAATCACAACCAATGAATTAGACAGTGTAATGTGCCAATCGATTATTAAATACTATAAACATTGTTCAACGTAACAAATATATTTGTCTTGCTCAATTTTTTTTAGAACTTTTAAAAAGTGACAAGAAAATATCAAAATAAAATAAGCCTAAAATTATGGGATTTGTCATATATAATAAGCATGTTGACAATGAAAACTATCGTAGAGAAAAACTATTACTATATGTTCCTTTTCGTAGATAATGAAGATATATTAACACAAGGGTTTGAAAATATTTGCACAAGCATATGTGTTCCATATTGACACTATAAAAGACAATGATTCTAGATACACATACAATTTTATTAACAAGTGGGGAAATATTGACAATGCATTGTAAAAATTTATAATAAATTAAATAACTATGTCCATGTAATAAGAAAATAACAACATATTTGAAGCAAATGATCTACTAAATGAATTGCAATGTTTCCAATCATTATCAACCAAAAAAAAAAAAACAAATATTAGTTTTTAAGTCCTACAAAACCTAAATCTTCTTCAAAACATTCAATATTACAAGATAAGAAGAATATTGAATAAAGAATATCAAACAATCATAAAATATTACAATGAAAAAACACCAAAATATAAACAAACCATTATGCCTTTTCTTAATTGGTGGATCAAGAATATGGAAAAAATTTAAGAAAGGTAATTTTTTAAATGCTACTACACATTTATATCAAAGTTGCATGTTTTGACCCGCTTAAATAAAAAAATTAATAATAACATACATAGGAAAAATAACATACAATGCAAGAGCGAAACAACTCATTATGCATTGTTTATGCCAATTAACAAATCTAGTAGCATTTCACTTAACAATGAGATAATATATTCATTATATAAACAATATGAACAATGATGAATATTTCTCATTGACAAAGCTTCTTTGATAGGGAGTTGATTCTTATACTTAAATAATAAAATAATATAAAAAAAGAAAAATCAAGCCAAACATTCTTTGAAAATATTGATATGATAATTTGTGGTGACTTATACTAGGCACAACCTATACATGATAGTCTAATATTCAAAAAACCTATTCATCAACATGAAACAATTCCATATAGTTTTTGGAAAGATACATATGGTGCTATAAATTACAAACTATTGTGTGCCAAACAAATTAAATGTTCTATCTCTATATTAAATCGAATATGCACTAATTCATAGATTAAAAATGACATATTATACTTAAATCATAGTTATGTTCAACCCTCTTCGATTGACCCAACATTCCCACACCTTTTCCATACAATAAATCAATGGATTTGCATGATAGCAATTTTTTTCAATTATTCAAAGTGAACCAATTCTTGTTGATGCAATTGAAGAAAACTATTGCAATTTAACAACATATGCAAACACAAGTTTGCAAAAATAAATTAGATTGAAACTAAACATATTAGATGAGTTATATACTAGAAATTGCAAAATAAAAAATGTATTACTAAATGGTGTAGATGGTATATTTAAATCTTATACAATTCTAGAAAAAATAGATGTAACATGGATTCTATTTAAATACTCAAAATTTAGGCAAAATCAATGCAAAAATTTATCACACCTACACACATATAATTTTTTAGAAAATTGGTTCAAATTCTATGAATAATAAAACCAGTATAAAAAGTAGAAATCCACCTAAAATACAAATCCAAAATTAATTTCTATTGTAACTTGCATATGCAAGAATAATTCATTGAGCACGAGACCTTACACTAGATGGAGTTACATTTGATCCATTTAGAGTCAAACTACATGTATTAGCATACACAACACTTTCACATGCACGAATAATAGAATCATTATGCGTACTAAATGCACTTACAAAATAAAACTTTAAAATTGAGGACAAAGTTAGAAATGAAATGCATCGATTAAAAATAGAAGCAAAATAGAGACTATATTACCATCAACCTCTAATCAATACAAACACAAACATTCATATTTTATCCCTAAACTAGTGTATCCTAAAATCTCATATTTATGATATTGTACTAATAAGTATATTTTTATTGAATTAGACATAATATGCTACAAGAACATACCATTTGATTAATCTCTTTACAAACAAATAAAAAAATTCAATTCCATTTCAATGTACCATATCCATGGAGTCAAGATATGATTTGAAAAATGATTAAAATGATAGAATCAAAACAATATAAAATAGACAATATCAAAGCTATTCTAGTAACAAGTTATTTGCAAAAAATCTCAAATTTATAATAATTAACTTATATGCACCACCAAATACAAAATCTTCTAAAATAATCAAATATCTTTCAACACATATTACTTCACATACATTTGAATTCTAATATGACAATTTTTGGAGATTCCAACATTCATACGAATGAGTATACTAAAAATATCATTTAACATATATTACTTCACATACATTTGAATGCTAATATGATAATTCTTGGAGATTTCAACATTCATATGAGTGAGTAAACTATAAATTTAAAGATAATCGAAATATTCTTTAATAACCATACTATATATGTTTCCTACTTGAGAAGAATAACACTTCACTTGACTCACTTGTTGACCATGCTTGGTTAAAAATTAACAATAATTTTCAAAATAGATATATATTGGAGTGATCATGAGACTTCTTGTCTAACAATAGACATTTGAAAAATAAAAGATATATTGACATGCAAATAAATAATCATAGCATTTATTCATGCAAAGACTATATCTAAATTTGAATATGGTGAACATTACAAACTGTACAACATATAAGCACCAAAAAAAGTAAGTTATCATCAATGAATATGTTGTCTTAATCACACTCGATGCATTACTAATTCTACAACTGTATATTATGAGGACAATTGTAATAAATAATAACATTTCAATCACTTCTTATAGGAAAAATAAAAAATCAATTCAAGAAATCAACACAAAATTTTGACATCAAAAGTAAAAGTTAGATTCTAAATCACCCTTCTTAATATATTGATTTATAAACAATGATCTTTTGCTTTTTTTTTAATGTTAAAAATCTATAGAATTTCATTTATTTTCAATTAATTACTTGATGTAGACAAAGAGCTACAATAGACAATGCCATTACCATATATGATTTAAATAGCTACAAACAAGGACATACGTTTAAAGGAGATGCTCTTGTGATATATGTAACAACAATTGACAAAAATCAAAATATCAAATAATGCATGCATACTTAACTAATATGAAATGCGAAATGACTATCAGATTAAATATATCTAATGGATTTCTATATGAGCATCAACTTCAAGTGCAAGTAGAAAGGTGTGTAAAAATTATAAATTTTCAACTAGCTAACAAGACAATTTATAATTGAGGAGAGTGAGAATGCAACATTATTTTCACCACTAAAAGCTCCGTAAAGAACATTTCTAAATCTATATGGAATATAAGATGATTCTTGATACTACTATTGCAAAACTTGCAAGAAGTATTAATGCATATCTTCCTTATTCAAACCATTTAAATTGCATGTTAAAGACTTCCAACAATAAAGTCTTAATTTCTATTGTAAATATATATACTAGAGAATATATTCATTACACTTACACAAGCAAAATATGGAGAATATATTGAACACAAGTTCACAATCATATACATCTTCTCCTTTCCTAATTTATAAATATCACAAGGTAATTTATGCAATAATCTACTCAAACTATTGAAATGCATGAACAATAAACCTGCAATTGAATATTTCATGATTAAGTTTGATGACCATTAACTATAATGTCCACACTTTACATCTACAATAACCATAAAAAAACATAACATCTTACTAAAAAATAATCTAATTTCAAACCATAAGATAAGTTTTTGCCACTACATGACACTTGTTTAATATTTAATTGAGTGACATAATTATACTACTATAATTAAAAATGTAAGGACTATTAAAGAGTTCATGTCATTTCATCTCATCATTTAACATGAAAGTTGTAATAAGAATTCAAATTATTTAACTAATAACAACTAAAATATTTTTTATTTATAAAAAGATTAGTTATAAAATTTATATGTTCACATTGAAAAGAAAAAAATTTGATAATAGTAAAGAAAATTTCTTATTTTTGATTGGTCAGAAAGTACAATAATTAATAACTATTTATAACTTATTCATCATACTAATTAATTATAGGGAGCTATTAATATAGTCAACATTAAGAACTTTGAAGTGACAACTAGTAGTTTTATAGAATTCAAATACATTTGTCTCTTAATATAATGTCTCATTACACTCAAGTATTGGACCCCACTCAACTATTGGACTCTTTCTCGTAATCAAAGGAAGTCGATTTGAGATCAAATTTAAAATATGGAATTGAAAGCTTGAGAGTCATTTTCGCATCTAAGATTTGACACAAGACACGTTAATCAAAATAATAGAATCATGTTAAGTTCAAATTACTTTTGTAGACTGCTCACGACTAATACTAACTTAATAATCAAAAGACGACTTTCAATTTAGATGTGTGCTCCTTCATAATATTTTAAAAGACTATCAAAATCTTTAGTACCTAATTTAAGAAAAAATAATAATAATTTGCAACTTCGAAATTGCATTGGGAAGACCCAGGTCAAGATCAATTGGAAAAGTAGATGGTACCTATACAAATTTTGCCCAGTAAACGTACCAAATTCGCGCAGCAACTATTGGTCCTCCTGTGGGTATAAGGCCTCCGTATTTAAATATTAGGGCGTGGCTCGACTGGGGCAAACGTAGATGGGTTTTAATCCACCATGGCTGTGGTAAGTAAGAACACTAACAGGGTGTACGCTTCTTCTCAACCTCCAAAGCCAATGACGACGGACACAAAAGGGACCAGTCGAAAAGTGTTGTTCGTGGGATTTAATCAGGACTACGGGTGCGTGGCTTGCGGCACAGATGGAGGGTTCCGAATCTACAACTGCGAGCCCTTCAAGGAGACCTTCCGGCGAGAGTTCAGCAGCGGGGGCGGCATAGGGATTGTGGAGATGCTCTTCCGCTGCAACATCTTGGCCATCGTGGGCGGGGGCTCGAACCCGCGCTACCCGGCCAACAAGGTGATGATATGGGACGACCACCAGGGGCGCTGCATCGGCGAGCTCTCCTTCAGGGCGCAGGTCAGGGCCGTGCGTCTCCGCCGCGAAAAGATCGTGGTGGCTCTAGAGCACAAGATTTATGCCTACAACTTGGCTGATTTGAAGCTCGTTCATCAAATCGAGACCATGCCCAACGCAAGGGGCCTCCTCGCCCTCTCCACGTCCGCCCCCAATGCTGTGCTTGCCTGCCCGGGCCTCCACCGCGGGCAGGTGCGCCTCGAACACTTGGGTACCGTGCTTCGGAAGACTCTCTTCATTGCCGCCCATGACTCCCATCTCGCTTGTCTCGCTCTCTCCCCCGATGGCCTCCGCTTGGCCACTTCCAGCAACAAGGGTACTCTCGTTAGGATTTTTAACACGCTGGATGGCACCCGTTTGCAAGAGGTGCGTTTCCCAATTAGTTTATTCCTGCATTTTTGCATAGTTCCTCTTAAAACATTACCTAGTCTGGCAATTTTAATATTTTTGAAGCTTGCAAGAGGTGCGAATGGTACTTATTTAATTCCAGCACTTCTTCATAGCTTTATTTAAACATCGCTTAGTTTGGCAATTTTAAATTTTGTTGAGGTTTGTAAGAGGTGCACTTCCTACTTATTCCATTTTAACATTTTAGAATAGCTCTACTTAAAACATCATCTTGTTTGGCAATTCTTAGGATTATTGAAGCTTGCAAGAGGTTTGTTTCCTGCTTATTTCATTTTAGCAAATTTTTATGATTCTACTTAAACATTACGTGGTTTAACAATTTTAGTTGTTTTGAAGTTCATTTAAAGTTGCGTTTCTTATTTATTTTATTCCAGCAATTTTACGGAGCTATACTTAAAGATCACTAAGTTTAGCAATTTTTAGAATTTTTGAAGAATGCAAGAGATACGTTTCTGACTTATTCCATTCCAACACTTTTTCATAGCTCTACTTGAACATCATGCAGTTTAGCAATTATTAAAATTTTTGGAGTTTTAAAAGCTTGCAAGAAGCACATTTCCTACATGTTTCATTCGGACACCTTTGCATAGCTCTACTTAAGCATCACCCAGTTTGATAAACTTATAGAATTTTTGAAGCTTGGCAGAGATGCATTTCCTACTTATTCCATTCAGCAGTTTTGTATAGCTCTGCATAAACATCACCCTGCTTGACAATTTTGTATAACTCTAATTAAAAATCACCCCAATTGACAATTTGAATTTTTAGAATTTTTGAAGTGGTAAAATGAATGTGATTTGAACTTGGACCTCTTGCTGCAAGAGAACAGCTCTACCACTCCCTGTCTGACCATTTCTTGAATTTCTGAATCTTGCAAGAGATGTTTGTGCCTTGATTGGTTCCAGCACTTTTGCATAGCTCCACTTAAACATCACCCAGTTCGGCAATTATTAAAAAATTAGAATTTTTTGAAGTTGCAAGAGGTGTGTTTCTTGCATATTCCATTCCAACACTTTTGCATAGCTCTACTTAAACATCACCTGGTTTGGTAATGTTTAAAATGTTTTAAGCTTGCAAGAGGTGCATTTCCTACTTGTTTCATTGTGGCAATTAGTGGAATTTTTAGAATTTTTTGAAGTTGCCAAAAGTTCGTTTCCTACATATTGTATTCCAGCTCTACTTAAACATCACCCAGTTTGATAATTTTAAGATTTTAGAAATATTAAAGCTTGCAAGAGGGGCATTTCCTACTTATTCCATTCTTGCACTATTGTATAGCTTTACTTAAGCATCACTCTTTGACAATTTTTGTATAGTTCTACTTAAACATCATCCTAATTGGTAATTTTTAGAATTTTTGAACTGGTAAAATAAATGTGATTTGAACATGGGCCTCTTGCTTCGAGAGAACAGCTCTACCACTCCCCTTATCACATCTCATGGACACCCAAAAGTGAAAAATAGTCATCCTATTATAAAAGGGAAAATTTCAATTTGACCATTAAACTAGTTAATGTTTAAGCATAGCCCTTTTGTGTGTTCCCTTTGAAAAATGGTGAACAGTCATCCCTATTTTAAAAGGGAGAATATTGCATTTGACCATTGAACCAAACAATATTTAAGCATGCCCCTTGTACATGTACATGTAATTTAATTCCCTCGAAATTGGTATAGATAGGGTCAGTGCTCCATTTATCCCCATTTCTTCTCATTTAACTGTATTTTAATAGTTGGATTTTCTTTCATGGTGTTAGTGGAATATAATAATGACCAGACTGGTATCTTTCCTACAACCATTGACCCTGCCTGGGTCTGTATTTCCCTAGAATTGATTCTCTAGTATCTTTATTTACATTGCAACGAAGAACGCACAACTGTTTCCTTAAAGAATGGGGATATGGATCTCATGTGCGTGATTGCATACCTAGTGGAAGTAGAGGTAATCTGCATAGTGTATGCCATCTTCTCAGTATAAGTTTTTCCTGTGTTTTCTTATGTCCCTAAGTTAGAGGTTTTCATTTCTTCTCGTGCATTATTAGTTTATAAAATAAAATCAACAAAGCATCTGGAGAAGTAGTATATAAAATGATCTGCAAGCTGTGCTCAGCTATGGGTTTGAAACTTGAAAGTTGAAAACAAGGTAATATTTAGCACGCAGGGTACTGATAAGGCTAACATGTAAACTATGAAGGAAAGAGAACAGCACTGGGGGTGACACTATTAGGGGATTTACCAAATGCCCATGAATTACTAGGATGGAATTTACTGATGGAAACTTCATTATTAGCGACTAGCGAGTGAAATCTGGATTTATGCTATGGACAACTTAAAAGTTTAAAGCTACAAATTATGTTACTACCCATTCTTGAACAGTTTCTATTCCAGTAGGGATTATGCAAAGATGTTGGTTGGATTTCTGCATACATTAGAAGATTAATTCTTCTTGGACATTATTAATTTATTAAAAAAAAAATCAAGAAAGCATCTGGGGAAATTGTATATAAAGATGTGCAATCTGTCCTTTGCTATGGGTTTGAAACTTGAAACCAAGATTTAGCACATGGAGTACTTATAAGGCTAACATGTAAACTATTAAGAAAAGAGAACAGCACTGGGAGTGACAATGTTAGGGGATTTACCAAATGCCCTTGGGTGACTAAGATTGAATTTACTGATGGAAACTTCATCTTAGTGAGTGAAATCTGAATTTATGCTATGGACAACTTTAAAAGTTTAAAACTGCAAGTTATGTTCCTACCCATTCCTGAACAGTTTCTATTCCAGTCGGGATTGTGCAAAGACGCTGGTTGGATTTCTTCATATGTTTGAAGATTATCCAATTGTTATCCAATTGGTTGGAAATTCAATATGAAAAGTGCTCTTTTTTGAAAAGTTTAAAATGAATCTATGGGTTAGTTCACTAGAGAAAAATATTATTGGTACTTTTTCAGGACGGACTTGTTTACAAAAGTAAATGAAGGAGACATGATGTTGAGAAAACTTAGGAGGCCTTAAAGGGCAAAAAAAAATATTAGAAATTTCAAATAATGGTCCAGAATGCAAGGGAGGGTTCCTGGAAAGTTTGGAATTCATTTTATTCTTGAAATGGAGTTAGAAATTTTTTTAACCCTCAAGGATGTACTTAAGTGTAGATTTATTTTTATTAATTAGTCATGACGCCCATGGAATACAAAGAACTATAATATTGTGATTGATATCTGCAGAAATTCAATTAGCATTACTAGTCATTGTATAAAACAGAAAATTAAAATATATCATAATGGATATAAATTGTATGCATCATAAAAGAGTGAGAAAAAAACATTTCACCCTGGTTTGCTGGAAATGGATTAGAGTTTTGACATGAAATGGAGATTAAAAATTCATTAAGATATTTAGTATAAGATCAGGGCAACAGAAGCATACATAAAATGCAGTGATGCGAAGATGTACGGCGGTGTTTAGTGATGAGATAACTGGTTAGACATTCAGAATTCTATTTTATCCTTCAGGACACAGAATGCAAATTCACATAGTAACACTACCTCTGTTAGAAGGCTAATCTGAGCATACAAGACCGCACAAACAAGTTCCATACATTGGTAATTAGAGTTGATAATGCAATATAAATGTTGGCCTGTGGAGCCTGATCAGCCTTTGGATTTAACATTTTGGCCACTTTGCCTGGTGCGGTTTCCCCCCAAATTAATTTTAACAAAGGCGAATTGTAGATAAATTAAGTTAAAAAACAGTTATCGAACTGCCCAAAATAATTAGTTTTCTCTGCTGTGGATTGAAATGTCAATGGTCGCGTGAACTGAATATGAACAGTCGCGGCATAAAGTTATTGTCTGCAGCAAAACATCATGTGAGGAATTTGAACAGTCACGGTTTGGTAATGAGCACATGCAGCAGCGTGTGGAAAAATTAACAGAGTTTTTGGGTGCAGTCACAGTTTTGGTGAAAGTACACGCAACTTATTGCTGCAAGCTAAGTTGCCGAATCGGGTACAGGTACGTGGGTATGGCAAAAATTTTTGGGGGGTTGGGTACGGAATTGGGTACTTCCGTATATATATGCAAAAACGTGGACATATATCATATATAATTTTTAAATTATATAATATTTTTAATTTTTTTTAATTTTTAGACTACAGGAATCGGGTAGCACTACCCCCTTATAAACTGCAGTGTGCCTGGTAAACTTTTTAACGTGACCGGTGATGCTGGCGCGACACGCCCTCCGGTACCACGGGGGTGGGGGAGACTAGACCTAGTGACCAACCTCCTGCAACAGGAAAGGTTTAGCCAACCGAGTTAGGGCCCCAACCCCTATAATATATTAATATTATAGTTTAAAAATTATATATTATTATTTAGTAATAATTTAATTATATAAGTTATAATTATATTAATAATTCAAATTATTTAATATATAATATATTTATAATTTAATAAATTATTTAAATTAATGAGAAATGTATATTATAGTATATTATAAATTTATATATAATATATAATATAGTGCAATTTAATAATTTATTATTTAATAATAATTTTATACAGCAAATTTTAAATAATAAATAATAAATAATAAATATCAAATATCAAATACTATAATAGTTAATTATTAACCATTACAGTATTTGATATTTGATAATATTTAATAACTTAATAGATATTTTTAACTTTAAATTTTAAATCATTAAAAAATTTAATTTTAAACTAAAAAATAAAAATAAAATCTAAGGGTTTTTTGTTTTTAAAAAAATGAAAAAAGAAAACTAAAAAGTGAAAACCCTTGCGCGCCTTCCTGCCATGGCCACGCTTTTGTTGAGTTGCGCAGAGATCTGCCCTGGTCCGACTTTTTTTCCTTCTAGTTGTGTGTTCTTCTAGTCGCGGCGTTTTTTATCCTGCAAGGTTTTTTTCCCTCTTCAAACGTGAAATAAAATACAATGAAATTGCACACGTTTTCGCCTTCCTGCCATGGCCACGCTTTTGTTGAGTCGCGCAGAGATCTGCCCTGGTCCGACTTTTTTTCCTTCTAGTTGTGTGTTCTTCTAGTCGCGGCGTTTTTTATCCTGCAAGGTTTTTTTGCCTCTTCAAAGGTGAAATAAAATACAATGAAATTGCACACGTTTTCCCTGCCTTTAGTCAGTGTTTTCAGCCCTTATTTTTGCATTTTCCGAGAGAAAAAAAGTCAAAAGACGTCTGGAAACAGTTCAGAAACACCCTAGAATTGCCACGACTGCCTCTGAATTGCCCAGATACGTTAGGCGAAATCTGGAAACAATTCAACAGGGCAAAAACCGATTCCAGGACGATTCCAAAGGGTTTCGTACCTGAATCCGTACCAGAAACGTTTCGTCTCCGGAAATGCCCCACAAAGTTGGATGATTAGGTAACCTACACTGCAAGCAAATGCAATTGTATTGCTGGAAGTTTGAATATAAACTGGACTGCTGTTGTTTGTGGACGTAGCCCAAAGGGTGAACCATGTTAAAATTTTTTTGGCTTTTGTCTCTGTGTTTTATTTCTCTTTATTCTGTCATTTAAAATCTGCATTATTTATGTTATTGCTCTAATCCTGCCGGAAAATGCTAACAATAAAGAGTTGACTCATATGTTACAAAGCACATCAAGATAATTAAGTAAAATTACACACTGGCATTAGTTTATCTGTTAAAACTCTTGGTGATGCATATATTTCACAATAAAGATTAAGAAAAATATGAGAACATCACAGAAGGCCAACCACTCAAGTTCAACACTGATAGCAACAGTAAGGTGGCCAGAATATAGTACTCTACAGCACCAGAACCAGCAGAATGCTTGCAGCAACCAATGCGAGAATTGCATAGGTATTAAGGCAGCTAACCTAAACAATAACCTGTGCTATGGTAGAGGATGCACAACCAGGACAAAATTGTGATAACCTTCCAGATGCAATCAAAATTAACTTCATAGACAGAATCAGTAGGAGTGTTAGTAGAGCAGATTACGATAACATATACGTACATAGTCTGATTATCTCTATACCACTAGACACACTAATGGATGCTGTACCTCCAGAGTCCAGACCTTCATGTGATCAGTCCCTTGGATGGTTGAAACAGATCAAGGTAAGACAATTTGACTCAATAGTGTACACTTGAGCGGGACATTAAGCCCCAGAGGATGAGGTTACTTGCAACCCGCCATCATATACCCACTTGATTTATGTGATGTGCTTATTCAATGCACCTTATCTGTGTGTGAGTGTGTCTACAAATTGTACCTATATTAAAGGCTTAATATTGAGGATCCACCTTGAAAGACTAATGTTATCTTAGTGACTATAAAACAAGCATTTAAGTACCTTTGAATTTTGAAGTGAATCTCCTTCAAGTCAATGGATGATTGCACCTATGAAATTACTAGTGCGACTTCAATAAGGTTGCAGTGAAAAACATGAACTTGCAGACCTTGAATTGATGATCTTTTAAAATAACTTTGAGATGAGAGATACTTAACTAAAATTTACTTTAAGTAAAGATATAAGCAAGTTCCAATCCAGTCACACCCGGAACAGGAACTTAAAGTCTTAACAGGACTCACACAAGTTTTTACTTTTTAGTTATTCCATGTAGACTTATCAATGCATCAACAAGTTACATGAAACTTATTTATAAAGTTTTGAGACCTTCCAATCGCAGGTGTACCTTAATGGCATCCGCATCTGCAGTAGGACAAGGGAAGAAGAAATCAAGTACTTTCCATGTTCTTCAAATGCAGAAAGCTCAAGTTACAAGCTTTGTCAGCCGTAATTCTAACACATACTAGATCATGGGTTTCTTACTGCTAGTCTGGTCCCTTATAAGTTACTAGATGTCTAGACAGGATGCACTGGTTCCTTTGAACACTGCAGCAGCAAAACTCCTTTGCTACTTCGCAGCAGGAATTTGCTCACCGTATCCCTTACTATAATAATCCTTAACAGGTGGATTTTTTTGTTTTGTTTTTTTGTTGGGTAATGTTGGAGAAAGATCGCAAGTACAACTCTAGCAAGCAGTCGAAGACAAAAAGAACAAAATGGATCTCCCAAGGAGTACAATGTTCATCATATCAAACATGACCTTCAAGAGGCTAAACCACAGAGCTATACAAATCACTGATTAATTATAATCACAATATAAAATCAACTAAAAACTCAGTTTTTTGTTTCCTTGTCCTTTGCTTTGAAGGCCATTTTCTGTTCAAGAAAAGTAATCACATCCTCTCCTTTCTTCTCATTATTCTTGAACCTATATTGAATACATTCATCAATTCACAGGTCAGGGTAGACAGCCTTCAGCAACAGGAACAGAGGAGCTGGAGTTCTGATTGTCATTATCCATGTCTTGAATAGGATATCGATCACTATTATATTTTATTATTTAACCTATTTAAAATCAGTATCAGCAGCCCAAGAAGAAGTGGATTTCACATTATTCTTCAGAGGTAATGGACTACAAACAGCAGCACACTTCTTCATTTTATCAGGATCAGCATCATACTGCAAACCCACCTGTAAAGAGACCAGATAAAGGGTAACTTCCCTAGGGAAGCCAGTGGGATCTCTTCTTTCTCCTTGGAAAATATCTTTGTTTCTAGCAGTCTGTAAAAGCCATAAAATCTAAATATAAAAGAGCAGCTAGAGATTAGACAGCTGTTTGGAATTCCTATCATCAATGGAGCTAAAAGGAATGTCGAACCAGCTAATAGACTTTTTAAAAGCCATATTGATCCAAACAAACAGAAAAACAATCCAAACAAGTTTAGCAAAGTGAAAATTAAAAAAAGATGACCAATTGACTCTACAAAAGTAGAATCACATACCAAACAAAACTTGAGATGTGAAGAGGAATACATAGACCTGACAATAATCTTATCATGAAGAAGCAGGCACCTAAAGGACTTTTTAGGTTCAGGCAGGGGGGACCAGAGATTAAACAACTGTTTAGAATTCCTAGGATCAATGGAGCTAAAGAGAATGTTGAACTGGCTAATAGACGTTTTTAAAACCATGTTGATCCAAACTGACTGAAAAACAATCCAAACAAGTTTAGCAAAGTGACAATTAAAAAAAGATGACTAACAGACTCCACAGAAGTAGAACCACATACCAAACAAGATTTGAGGTGGGAAAAAGAATACATAGACCCAACAAATATCTTATTATGAAGAAGCAGCCATCTAAAGGACTTTTTTGGTTCAGGCAGGGGGAACCACAGGACACTAAATATCTTAGACCATACTCCAGGTTGGTCTGCCAAATTCCAAATGGTATTGAGCTTATAGAAAAGAACATCAGAGAAAGATAACAGACAGTAAATATATATGGAAGATGGCTGAAGCAAATTGGAACCACCAATCCACTCAGCCTTATCGTACCAATTCTAAGAATGAGACTGCTGATCAAGAGAAGGAGCATCACCCAGTAACTTAACAGCCATAGAGAATGTTCTTTTAATGCTATCAAGAAAGGAAAATCTCCCCCCTGAGGGTGTACCATGAAAGAGGCTCCTCGGTCCCAATCAATTGCTCAAAATTCTTTAATCGAACTGCATACCAACCTTTGGTAGAACAACCTCTAATAAGATTGAAGAGGTTTTGTTGAAGTTATAAGCATACAGAATGAGTGCTACTCCATATTGCAGATGACAAAAATACTAAATGATATTTATATCAATTGGGATTTCTTTTGGATAGTACATTTCATTTGCATTGGCTTCTTAAGCCATTTTCGCACCAGCTACCTGTGTTGTAAGATGCCCAGTCCCGAACATGGCAGAAATATATTGTCTTTACTCAGCAAAATGGAAACCTTAATATGCTACACACAGATTAACAGAAAATGATAACAACTTAACACTGATTAGGCTCAGTAGCAGTTGATAATCCCAATTCTAGTGTTATTTACTCACACCAATTATGCACAACAATAGACAATGAACTCTGAACAGGATAATAACTCATTCACAGATCCCAATACAATTATCAGATAGGGACAATGTTTGCACAGTGCACGGAAATAAATGTATGCTTGCACGCAGCGTACAGGAATACCATAGAACACAGTTCTTGAGATTTAGAGGAATGTTACTTAGAACAATCTCTGATACGATTTGCATTAGGTAATTGAATATAAATCATACTTTCACAGCAAGCAGATAAAGAGCATTGATTGAACCTAATACTACCATTGGCACAACAACCATGATTACACTCGTGCTCAGAACGGTTGATATAGTTGATCATTCTCAGGCGACTTTACATATTGCTCTTACCCGGCTATGCACCTTCTTAGATCTGACTCAGCTTTGATGACCCGACCGTGAGAACAAGGCAATTCCAGATCTTCAGTCACAGAACCATCGGTAAGGATATGTCCATTTAGGCTCGAGAAGTAGATGCTCAGATAAATAGGCGGATGCTAGTGCTCGTGTGTCAGATTCCAATGTCGAGCCTTCTTGATCTCACGCCAATTGGAAAATTCGTGGCTTTAGTGCGTTGGTGTTAAATTTGATTAAATCTATTAGGTTATATATTTAAATGAACTAGAAATAATGAGGTTGATGTCAAGTTACTTTTGATTGAATAAATGAAGTACTAAGTCTGAAAAATTATGTTGTATATTTTCGATCCTCAAGAGTAGAGTAATTTATTGATTTCGATTATGTGCTTTGATGTTTGGAACTCCCATAAATATGGAGAGGGGGAGTCACGTCCCATGTTAGAGAGACATGCCTTTAGGGAGACACGGCTCATGAGAGACACGTCTCATGAGAGACATGCATCAAGAGAGACACGTCTTATGAGCGGACGTGTCTTAGTTAGTGTCCCTTAGTATCTCTTAAGACGACCGAATTTAATCGATTTAGCTAGGGCGATTTACATTTAAATATCATCAATATGGATATCGATTTGACTTAGATAAATATTTTATATCGTTAAAAATACAGATCGAAATTATGCTTGGATGTAGCGATTTTGATATAAATGATGATGATGAATAAATTCAATCATCATTTATATCTGACCGAAGCTACCTTGTTTCAACACTCCCTCTTAGCTAGGGAAGATAACTCCAACCAAGTATAGTGATATCACCTTACTCGTGATATCAAAACATATGGTATGCTTCTAAAAGTGTCAAGTCACATGACATTCTTCATAACACATCTTCATTATGATATGTGCACTGACATCAAGTCACATGATGTCTACCATAATAAATCATGGCGTATCCACGGATATATACATATCCACCATGAATATCTCATAAGGATCATAATGATCTTCAATGATATCAAGTCTCATGATATCTATCAAAATGTCCACAAGATACTATCATGACATATCCATAGATATCAAGTCACATGATATCTATCATGATAGTGCAACTAATCATTGTAGAGTCGTCACTTTACAATGTCAAATACAAGTTTTCATTATCAGAAAGATCGTCACCTTACAATAATGTACATAGGGGGAGAGGGCCCATAAAGTCATGGAATCACACACATGACAAAAGAGTTTACACATTAAACATCTTTTAAATATATTAGTACAAAATAAACAATTTGAATTTCAATCTCAATAACAATTTACATTTCAACCATATCAAGTTTCTTCCTGAAGTGTTCAACTTTAACTCTGGAGAGAGGCTTGGTGAGAATGTCTATTGTTTGATCATTTGTACTAATATACTCCAACTGGATCACATTCCTTTCTACCATGTCTCTCACATAGTGGTAAGGGATCTCAATATGCTTAGATCTATCATGGAATACTGGATTTACTGAAAGCTTAATGCAACTCTGATTATCACAGTGGATAATAGTAGGATTCAGAGGCTCACCAAATAATCCCACAAGCAGTTTTCGGAGCCATAATGCTTCTCTTGCCCCATAGAGGCTGCAATATATTCAACTTCTGTTGAGCTTTGTGCCACTGAAGACTGTTTCCTGCTGATCTAAGAGATCATAGCTGATCCTAAACTGAAGCAACATCTTGATGTGCTTTTCCGATCAGTTACACTTCCAGCCCAATCTGAATCAGAGTATCCATGTAAATCTGGTTGGACATTTCTGTATTTAAGACCATATCCAATAGTACCTTGAAGGTATCTCAATATGTGCTTCACAACAACAAGGTGAATTTCCTGTGGCTCACACATGAACTGGCTTAGGGCATTCACTGCATAGCAAATATCAAGTCTGGTGTTAACCAGGTACATTAACGATCCAATTATCTGTCTATAGAGAGTAGGATCTGCAAATTTTGATTCTGCTGCTGCTTCTTTCAATTTGTGTAAGTTGGTTTCCATAGGGGTAGACATGGGTCTACAGTCCAACATCCCAAATCTCTTCAGAATATCAATAGTATACTTTCCTTGATTTAGGATGATACCATTTGATTTCTGCCAGACTTCTAACCCCAGGAAGTAATGTAAAATACCCAAGTCTTTCATGTCAAATTCTGAAGTCAGGTCCTTTTTACCTTGAGCAATAAGGTGATCTTCTCCTGTTATCAGCAAGTCATCAACATATAAAATTATTATTAGCATATCACCTTTAATTACTTTAAAATAGAGATTTGGATCTGCATCATTCTTGGAAAATCCTAGTCCCAAAAGATAGCTGTCAATTCTTTCATACCAGGCCCTGGGAGCCTGTTTAAGTCCATATAGAGCTTTCTTCAATCTGCATACATGTGAGTCAGTTTCATGTATCACAAAACCTTCATGTTGCTCTAGATAGACTTCTTCTTCAATGGTCCCATTCAAGAAGGTAGTTTTGACATCCATTTGATGGATCTTCCAACCTTTAGCTGCTGCAATAGCTATTACTGCTCTCACAGAGGTGTACCGAGCAACAGGTGCAAATGTCTTCTCATAATCAATACCTTCTTTTTGTGAGAAACCTCTGGCCACAAAACGTGCCTTGTGTTTTTCTATACTGCCATCAACAACATGTTTGATTTTGAAGAGCCATTTGGAAGAGACAACAAATTTTTCTTTTGGTCTAGGTACGATATCACATACATCATTTTTCAAAATGGACTGATACTCTTCCGTCATTGCATCTTTCCACACTTGATGTTTGAAAGCTTCTGTAACACTAGTAGGTTCTGAACGAATGATCTCATTCATTAAGGCAACATAGCTTGAGAATCTTTTGGGTCTCTTACTTTCTCTAAAAGTTCCTTTGGGTGCTGTATGATTCTCAACTTCTTTAATCATCTTCCTAGCCCAAAGTGGTCTTTTCTTGCTTTTGTCATTGGGATTCTCTTCTGGAGTAGTTTAGTTTTCACTTATGATTTCTTCAGGATACTCCCTCTGAATCTCAGGAGCAGGCTCCTCTTCTAAGACTTTAGGAGAATCTTGAATTTCTATCTCACTTGAACTCTTTGCCTTTTTGAAGGCAATGTCTTCCTCAAATATGACATCTCTACTTAGTTCAATTTGTTTCTGCCTAGATATGTATATTCTGTAGGCTTTTGAGGTTTCACTATATCCCACAAATACCCTTTTCTTTCCAGAAGGTTCTAGTTTGGATCTCTTTTCTTTAGGTACATGAATGTAGACAAGGCAACCAAAGATCCTTAAGTGACTTATGTTAGGTTTTATACCAGTAAATGCTTCTTCAGGAGTCTTGTTATCTAGATGTGAGTGGGGACATCTATTTTGGATGTAGACTAGAGGCTTTTGCCCAAAATGAGGTTTCAATGTTTTGGTCAAACAACATTGCTCTAGCAGTTTCTACAATAGTTCTATTTTTTTCTCTCAGCAACACCATTTTGTTGAGGGTTGTAGGCTACAGTAAACTCCTCTTAATCCCAGCATTTACGCAAAATTCCTTAAAGATTTCTGAGGTGTATTCCTTCCCATTATCTGTTCTTAGGATTTTGATTCTCTTCCTGGAGAAGTTTTTTGTGAGTGCTTTGAACTCCTTAAACCTTTTAAGGATTTCTTTTGATTCTTTACACTTAAGAAAATATATCCAGGTTTTCCTAGAGAGGTCATCTACAAATATTACATAATTTAAGAATCCCGCCATGGAGGGTACATACATGGGTCCACATAAATCAGAGTGTACTAGTTCTAATACATTTTTGGTTTTACTCAAACTATTTTGGAAGGTCCCCTTTGTATTCTTTCCTAGGGCACACCCTTTGCATGCTCCTTCATGGATTTGTTTTAGTTTGGGCAATCCTGGTACTAATTTTTCTACAGAAGGTAGGGCGCGGAAATGAAGATGTCCTAATCTTCGATGCCAAATCTCATTTGAATCAGAGGTCTCATGAATAAGAGCTTGTTTAGAATCTGTGCACAGTTTGTAGAGATATCCTTGTCTTACTCCTATAGTTTGTGCTTTCTTTATATTGGAGTTTTTTGGCCATGCCAAAACTTTTCCATCCATAAAGGTAACCCTATATTCGTTGTCGTCAAGAGCAGAAATGGATATTAGGTTCCTTTTTATTCCTGGTACAAACAATACTCCGGTGAGTTGTAGAGAGAGGCCAAACTTCAAATTTATGGTGCAAGTTCCGACCCCTCTTACTGGATGTGCAGAATCATCCCCAATAGTCACTTCTTCGTTAGATTCTTCTTTCATAGTATCTAGGTGTTCTCTGAACCCTGTGATGTGCCTAGATGAACGACTATCAATTACCCAATTGTTGACTTGGTTTGATACTTGACTTGATAGTGCTGAGTAGAAGACAAATTTCTCAGAGTCATATTCTGTATTTGTTTTTCCAACTTTAGCAAAGGATGCTTGTTGTTTTGTTCTATCAGGGCACTTCATTGCATAGTGTCCATATTGATCACATCTGAAACATTGTATTTGAGAGATGTCTTTCCTCTTCTTGAATGATCCTTTTCCATAAGAATTCTTCCTACCTTTCTTATGAGAATTTGTGTTTAGCACATGAATATCCTCATCTATGGGTTTCTGATTGTTTCCTTTTGTTATCAGTCTTGTTTCTTCTTGTAAGCAATCTGTTCTTAGCCTATCAAATTTAGGGAGTTTAGATCTCGCACTTATTCCTTGAACAAATGACTCCCATGAGTTTGGTAGGCCTCCTAGAGCTATTAGTGTTAACTCCTTGCTATCAATTTGATATCCAATTGTTGACAGTTGATCTCTTGGTTTAGTAATTCTCATGAAGTATGCATTAATAGATTCTCCCTTGTTTATTTGAACATGGTTGAGTTGCCTCTTTAAAGCAAGGGTCCTATTGGTGTTGTTTATTTCAAAGGTGCTCTCAAGGGATTTAAACATTAGGTATGCAATCTCATGTTTAGAGAGAATAGGTACTATATGGTCCCTAACTGCATCTACTATAATTTTCATAGCTTTCTCATTGTTCTCAATCCATTGAGTTTTCTCCGGATCGTCCTCTGGTTCTCTCTTGTTTTCTTTCACAAATGAGTCTAACTTATTTTCTTTCAGAATCATCATGATTCTGAATTTCCATGATGTAAAGTTGTTTGCACCTTCAAGATGATCCTCGAATCTGATCACACTCGACATTATGAAGAATGGAATGTGTTTATTATTTCAAGAAAATACGATTTTAAATAATCTGATATTGGATCTTCCTAACGTGGCTCTGATACCATGTTAAATTTGATTAAATCTATTAGATCATATATTTGAATGAACTAGAAATAATGAGGTTGATGTCAAGTTATTTCTGATTGAATAAATGAAGTACTAAGTCTGAAAAATTCTGTTGTATATTTTCGATCCTCAAGAGTAGAGTAATTTATTGATTTTGATTATCTGCTTTGATGTTTGGAACTCCCATAAATATGGAGAGGGGGAGTCACGTCCCATGTTAGAGAGACATGCCTTTAGGGAGATACGGCTCATGAGAGACGCGTCTCATGAGAGACAATCATCAAGAGAGACATGTCTCATAAGCGGACGTCTTAGTTAGTGTCCCTTAGTCTCTCTTAAGACAACCGAATTTAATTGATTTAGCTAGGGCGATTTACATTTAAATATCATCAATATGGATATTGATCTGACTTATATTAATATTTTATATTGTTAAAAATACAGATCAGAATTATGCTTGGATGTAGCGATTTTGATATAAATGATGATGATGAATAAATTCAATAATCATTTATATCTGACCGAAGCTACCTTGTTTCAACAGTTGGAATGATGTAGCCGGCGATTTGTCTAAAGTCACGTGGATGTAGATGAATGTCGCTTCTCTTGATGTGTGTAATCTCCAACTTCGGTCTTGTCCTCCCTTGCACGGTATGATGATGTTACACCACTCTTTGTAATCACCTTTTGACGAAATGCCTCCGACAAATCTCTGAATGCGAATGTAGAGGATCAAGATGAGGAACGAATTGGATGAACAAAGACACAGATCCATTGGCAGAGATTGCGTCCTACCATGCCGAGACTAGCTACACAGTCTATCTCTATGTCTTTATTCGATACCCAGCTAAAGCCAACGATCGCTCATAAATACTAACTCTATACACTCCCTCCCAAAGTCAGCCTCAGAAGGATTATTATTTAGGCGCCAACTTGAATTTGGGTTGGCCAGATAATACAAATTTAAATGTTATTTAAAAAAAATATTATTTATTATTATTTAATAGTGTTTAAAAACACTTTTATTCCCTCCAAAGTCGGTTTGAATTTAATCAGGGACATGACATGTGTAACCTCTATACGTGAAACTACTAACAAAACATTATTATTTTCTAACAAACATTTATTTATTACCCTACTAACTATATACCATAGGTGAAATATAATAATCCCAACAATACCCCGCATATTACATCAATCCAGACAAAGGAAATAACATTGCATGGATTGAACATAGCAGTCCATATGGAAATCTGATGAATCGAGACATACACACATCTCACCAAATCTCCCAACTCACCCAAAACACATCAAATTAAACGTATCTGTGGGTGTACTGACTGTCCAACAATGCTTGTGAAGCGAGACATACCCAACTATTTGCAGGTACACCGCTCTTGTGAATTGCAACATACTCGACTATCCATAAGAACACCACTCTGCATGTGAATCAAGACATTCTTGCTATCCACAATGGAATACTCCAGCCGCGATTCAGGACAGACTCAACTATTCATCACAACACTCTTTCTATGGATCAAGACATATTCAACCATCCACAGTTACAAATCTCCAAGTGTGTAGATCAAGACATACTCAACTATCCATAGATACAACATTCTTCTTTTGGATCAAGATATACTCGATTATTCACAACTACAGATTGAGACATACTCAACTATCCACAAATACAACATGTTTCTTGTGGATCGAGACATACTCAATTATCTACAAGAACAGCTATAGAATGAGACATACTCAAATATCCATAGATACAACACACTTCTTGTGGATCGAGACATATGCAATTATCCCCAAGGACAAAATATAAAATTCCAAAGCCCCCTTGCTCCAAGAAGGGGCATAAATGAAGGACTGATGCATCTTATGCAATTTACCATATTTAAATGAGAAGCTAGTCCAAATGGGAAAGATTCCTCCAACCACCTGTGTGCTCGAGCTGCCTCTTTGACCTTTTTACTTTCTATTTGTCAGATGCAGCATCAAAGTATCCAACAACCATACAATTAATTCAAAAGCCCCAAAAGCACTAGGTGAAAGACATATTTTAGGTTGAAGGTGGTTTCAACCAAAAATGTATCTTTTACAATAAATTGCTTCAAATACAAAATAGGCTTCTAAAAGAAAAAATTAACTACACAAATGAATTCAGCAAGTTGTTTTTTTCTTATTTAGTGGCCATACCACTATGTTCTTTCAAAAAAGGGAAACCTGCAGGCTTAGCAAAGATAAGTAAAAATCTCTCTTCAACAGATGTGGAACTCAAGACCTGTCACACATATATTTCCATTGCATAACCAACTATACTGCATTCCACCAGATAGGCTACTTTGTTTCTTGATCTTATACAATCTAAACATCTAAAATAAAAACCAAACATTCAACCACAAACTACCAAGCATTTACCTGATTATCTTTTATCCTTTGCTAGGGGCTTGGTTGGTGCGACTTTATTTCTTTAGTGAATGCTTCAAGGCAGCAACACTACTTTTCCATGTTGAGTAGCAGATTGGTCAATGTTGAAAGTTGAAACTGCTCAAAAACTTAACTGTGTTGTTCTATACTTGGCACTGGAATTAGAATATGTTGCTTGCTTATTGATGTTTCCATTAACAATCTCTTCAGCAAGTGAAAGCACGGGGAACAAGGGAAAGCTTCATCCACAAATGTGCTGGTGGCAACAACAAAACAAACTTAAATACCATCGTCAAGTTTAATGCCAGTCCAGGACTTCAACTCAATATTTTCTTCTGACAGGCTGCCTTCTTCCTTGTTGCCATTACTGGTGTGGGCTAGAGCAGGCTTTTCCCAGCCATGTGTCTATGCTCTTGCCAAAATTGTTTTCAAACAGATCTAATTATAATGTCCATTGGCAGTGTTTGCATTCAAACTGGCATCTTTTATTGATTGCCTGTCCACTTCGCAGTTGCAGAAATAATGCACACATTGAAGTGACTAGCATACACAATGAACATTACTCCATATTTAGACAATAAAAATACTATATGATATTGATTTGAATCAAGATTTCTGCAGGATAGTACATTTCATTTGCATTGGCTTATTAAGCCATTTTCCAACCAACTTGAACTATTTGTGCAACCTCCATGCAGAAAGGTACTAAAAAAACATTATTATTTTTGTAACAACCATTGGAGTGTCATCGTGCCAATGTCATGAATCAAACTGTAATGTCTGTGAGACATTTCCTACCAAAGAGCATTGCGAGCTCTACTATCTACAACATTCACACCATCCTTGTACAACTCGTAATTTGAGCACCGAAATTGGTCCACACACATTTGAATGCACTAAGTCTAGAATCTCCTTAGACCTATGCTTGTTGCTTGGGAAAGCAACCTTGACATGCTTGCCACGTGTGCATCCATTACATTCTCTTTGTTGTTCAATACTGAATTCTAGAAGTATTGTGACAATCTCGCTCAGAATAGGCATTGCTTTGTGTTGTAGATGCCCCATCCTCTCATGCCATAACTTTTACAGATTGTCACTGTTATGAGCTAAAGCTTGAATTGGTTCACCCAATAACCTATATAGATTGCCTTCTTTAACCCCTATAACCTGTGTTGTAACTAGGCTAAATTCCTTCGGGTCGAGAAGAACATGTTGATCTCTAAATTCTATTACAAAGCCCTTATCCTTCATAACTGAAACTAAAAGCAAATGCTTCTTGAGACCAGGAACAAACAACATATCATCAAACTGCAAAGTGTTACTTAAATGAAGTTGAAAGGGAGTTGTACCAATTCCTGCTATTGGATACTTGGCATCATTATCAAGCTCAACCTGAGCTCCAAAGTAATGTTCTTAAGTTGGTAAAATACTCTCGGGTTGATGTCATATGCCTAGCATTGTCCACATACCAAGCATTTCTAGGAAATGTGCTGGTAGAAAGAGAAGATACCATTGAGAATTTTTTCTCAAATTTAGCAAGTTCATTCACCTAAATTCTTGTAGAGGCCACCACTTCCTCTTATTGTTGTTCCCTTCGTTTTTCTTGTCTGGACACTTTGACGCATAATGACTGAACTTATGAGTTATGAAAATTGAAGCACTTGATTTTATTTAAATCCTTCCTTGGCTAGGAGGATCCTTCCTCATCCTTTCAGATGCCCTTGTTCTCTTTTCCTTTATTTCCTTTCATTTGTCTATAGGGGGCTAAATTCTTTTCATCACCTTCTTGCTAGCTTTTGACTCCATTTGAGTTTCCTTTTAGATAGAGTCATCACAGTGTTTTGAAGGAAGGAAGGTTCTCTTGAGCACAAATGCCCTAAACAAATGCTTGCTATGAAGATGAAAACCCATTCAAAGCCAAGTTCACTGGCTCTGCATTTTCAACCTTTTCCCCAATCGATGCAAGTTGATCATGAAGCTGTGTGGTCTTCATCAAGTAATTGGTGACTGTATTTAGTCATTTATGAACTTGAGATTGTTTCTCAATATCATTGCCTTGTTTATGTTTTCACCCTAGAAAAGACTAATTTGAGAATCAAACATTTCCTTGGCTGTTTTCTTTTTTGACAAATGAGGAATAAAATGATCCTTTACCTCATCCATGATCATTG
The DNA here is from genome assembly GCA_007115665.2 of Sequoiadendron giganteum. NCBI lineage: Eukaryota > Viridiplantae > Streptophyta > Pinopsida > Cupressales > Cupressaceae > Sequoiadendron > Sequoiadendron giganteum. Next base: position 553,916,321 of record CM021103.1, read on the forward strand.
GCTTGGCTTTTACCTCTTTCTTCTTGTGAGCTGCCAATTGTTGAGCATTTGTGGGTCAAGTCATCACATCCTTTACGATTATCCAAAGATCATTTTCTTCTAGTAACAAAGTCACTTTGATTTTTCATGGCTAGAAATTTAATGCACCGTCTAATCTATCCTCGATCGTAAGGTTAGTTGATCCCATTATTTATTTTTTTCCTTCACAAAAACAAACTCTTAAATTTAGAAATTAAAAAATTGCTTAAATTCTTTTTAAAATTTTTGTTATAATGCTGTAAACCCTAGCCATGGGTTTAATCTTCATAAAAAACGGCTTAAAAAATATTTGAACCCTGGTCACAGGTTTTACCAGCCCTAGCTGCGTTGCTAAACCACCTGCAAACCCTTTCTGTTTTCAGAAAATAACTAGTTGATGCCCTTGCAAAAAACAGTTGCAACTTTATAGTTGATGGCCATGATTTTTTGATTTTTACTAGAAAATCTTGTGTGATTTCTTCAAAAACGCCTACACAAATTTCTTCAAAAACACCTACGCAAATTTCTTCAAAAACTCGTGTGATTTTTTTTTTAAAAACATCTATGAATCAGCTTAAAACAGATCATGTGTTTTTTATGAAAATACTTGTGAATCCTCAACAAAAAAATTTGCAATTTTTCACTTTCTTTCGCATCTCAATTTTTCCAATAAAAAAATTCTCTGACTCATAAATTTTGATGTGATTTTATTAAATAAAACTCGTGATTTAAAAAAAAACTTTTGTGAATTCTTTAAATAATAACCTTGAAATTCCTTCTATAGGCTGTTGTGAGATTTTATCCTTGCCTTTTTTGGCTTTGATACAAAAAAAAAATTCATACCCTGGTGACTAATTTCCTAATGTTAGAAAACATTGAGTCAACCAGACAATAATTGAACATGCAGAAGCATAGAGATATAATTACACCTTCAAATCACTTTTTCATTCCTTTGAAAAACTTACAAGGTAGCCTCCTCAAACGATGTTACTCATAGTTGCACGGATTTTCACTGTGTTCAATATGTTACAATGTTCCAATCTTGATCCTATCTTTATACTAATTTAGCTAAAAATCTAATCTTCCAAAAATTAGCTTTACTTACAAAAAGTATCCTTATCACTTATAAGTTATAAGGACGAGATGGAAGATTAGTCTAAATCACCAATGCATATCTATACTTTACTAAATTATTTAGTTAAGTAAAAGACTTTCACTTTAATCCTTAAAAGTGAAATGTAATAGAATAACTTGAACCACCTGAACTCTTTCCACGTGTTTACACTGAACCTGTGAGGAAGTTCGTATCCAAGCTATAAACTCAATATAACCTAGACCCAAGAGCACAGCCAATAAGCTGGCTTTGAAGAGGAAGATATTAGCTTGAGCAAATGGACATGCACTAATATAAGAATGATCCTTTTGTAAATGTGGAGCATCCTACGAAGGAATGTTCTGGAGTGGAATTTTTTAATGTTGAAGCTGCAAAGTCTGCATAAAGTAGAAGTGCAAAATCATTTTTGCCTATAGCATATGCATCTTTATCTATTTGATTTGTAAAATGTCTGAAGTTATGCACGACAATCATGTTTGTTGCTATATAATAGGATCGTAATCATGAAACCTAGCTTGTCATCTTGTTCTGAGTTTTTGCAAGCAATCTGTTTAAACTATATTTGCATATAGGCTAGAGTGGGTGCTAGCATACAATTGCCCCAATAATTTAGCGGGATAAAAAGTTTGGAGTGAAATGTTGGAAAGGGAGAGAATTTATTTGAGACTAATTATATTAGGTGTCAAGAATCACAATGGTAAGAAGCTTCGGTAGTGACTAGATTACGGAGACTTGCACAAAAATATGTGCACTAATATAGGAATGGTCCTTTTGTAAATGTAGCACATCCTAGATGAAGGAATGTTGTCAGACATTATGTAGGACAATCATTTTGGTTGCATATAATAAGAATCCTTATCATGGAACCTAGCTTGTCAACTTGTTCCATGCTTTTCCAAGCAATCTGTTTATTTGCACTTACGGTATAATGGGTGCTTGCATACAATTGCCACAAAAATTTAGTGGGATGATTAGTTTGGAGTGAGATATTGGAATTTATTTTTGAGACTAATTGTGTAAGGTGTCAAGAATCACAACGGAAAAAAGGTTTGGTAGTTGCTAGACTATGGAAATTAGAGCCAAGAGCACAGCCATTGATTTGGCTTTGGAGAGGAAGATATGAACTTGAAAAAGAGAGAGATGTGCACTACTATAGGAATGATCCTTTTGTGAATGTAGCACATCCTAGATAAAGAAATGTTCTGGAGCTTGACTGAGCTTCTTCAAGTGTATTTTTTTATGTTGAAGCTGCAGAGTGTGCATAAACTTTAAGCCCGATTTGTTTTGGCCTATAGCAGACAATATACATCCTTGTCCATTTGATTTATTGATGTCTCAACTCTGAAGTTATGGAGGACAATCATTGTTGTTGACATATAATAGGCGACCTAGCTTGTCACCTTTTTCCCTGTTTTTCCAAGCAATCTCTTTATTTGCATATAGGCTAGAATGGGTGCTAGCATACAATTGTCACAATAATTTAGTGGGGTGAGTAGTTTGGAGTGAGATTAGAAAGGGATAGGATTTATATTTGGGAGAGAGACATTATAGTACATGATTAGCTGGCAGGGGAGGAAGTTCAGGATTGCTTGAAGTCAGATTGATTTTAATTTGAGGATGAATGGGTCAAGGTAGGAGAAATGGATCAAAAGTAGCATTACATTGGAGTGTTTTGATTTCCTTTTGGTGTAATGCTACCCTTATTTTAAAAGATTCATATTTTGTAGGCGGAATATTTTCAATCATGAATTCTAACTGTACCAACCTCTGGAGATTGCTGAGGTGTCTCAATTTTCTAGATGGGACTTACCTTGGGGATTACATTGTAAGTGAAATGATTTTATGAAAATCAAATCAAACTCCAGGGTTCAGAGTTGAGTACACACACACATTGTGGTTGTAGCTTGGCAATCAGGTAGAGTTTACTTTTTTATTAACTATATGCAAGTTTTGAAATGTCAAAGACTACTTTCTTTTGTATGTGTGTAACACATGAAGACAAAAGATAGCTTTATCAATAATAGAATTATAGAATTGTGTGCAATGGAACTGCACTTAACCAGGGATATTTGTTCACTTAAGTTTACAATTTTTATTCATTTGCCTGACAACTTTAGGGAGTTACGTTAGCATCCATTTCCTCCCAGCAGAGATCCTTCACTAACGGTGAGTGCAAGTTAATTGTCATCATAATGAGATAAGTAGTTTACCTGTGTTCAATGCACTTTTTGCTATCAATGCAGATGCAACATGTTCTAGATTCATGCCTTAAGTGTCTTGTACCTCGAGATTAGGAATTAAGTTTGGATTGTTCTAAATAGTAGAGCTCTTCCCTCATGCCCAGGGATTTCTTGTTATCAAAGATAATGAAAGCTATCCAATGTATTCTCCATGTATTTTATGTATTAAATTTGCTTTGTAGAGTGCCCTTCAGCTTAGATCCCATGACCAAGGGGTATCTCTTCTGTTAAATTTATCTAGCACTGCACCTGGTTTGTCCACTTTCAGAGTTGGATCCAATTCAATGTTTGTACTTAAAGCATGTAACATGCCCCTTGCGGATTTAAACTCAAGTCTCCACTCTGAAAGCCCCAATGGTTTACCACTTGAGTTCATCCCATTTGATGATGTAAATCACAATTTCCATAGACAAGGTTGATTAGTCTAATGCAGTCTTAGGGGTCAAGATGGTTGTATTTTATAGCACAGAGTATCTTCACTAGTCAAGCCCACAAGGCTGCATTTGTTGGTGGGCAAAACTTATGGTTCAATTTCCCAGCTAAGCATAACCCTTGGGTTGTAGCCAAGTAAACAAACTTTAGGAGGAATGTGTGGAACCAGCACAGGCATTTACTGCAACTTAAATAATCATTTAAAGTTTCATTTAGCTATTACTTTGACACACATATTCACTTATACATACTACCTGTTCCTACAGATCATCACCCTATGAAGCCAAAGCTATGGCTAATGATTTGCATGCCATCTATGCATAATGAGTCAAGTCATGACATAAATACTACACAAGCATATTTTTTATCCATAACTAATTGGAAAATAGGAGCTATTAAATGTCGTGTTTTTTGTTACTAGCACTATACTGGAACATCACAAAAAGTCATGTATCATTCAGCAGCAATTTAATATGTAAATATAGGAGGGCAACATGGTACATAAATGATAAAAGTATGTGTGAACTGTAAGGAAATATATTGAGATTGTGACAAGATGAGAATTCATAATGGATAGAAAACAATGGCAACTGGCATTGAAGTTATCCCAGAAGTACTGCTAATGGAATTTTCTCCATGTAGAGTTATTGTGGAGCATTTAGAGCAGAAAACAGTTTGAAAGAAGGTTGGTCTTTTCAAATGGGAATTGCTGCAGCAGCTTGAAAAATATAGCAGGTGATTTTAAATTAATTGAAGGAAAAAGTATATACATGTGGCTTCAATGTTCATATATTGGCTACTTCTTTCGATGAATGGGCCGATTGCTTCTGCTGCATTAAGTCACTCTTATAAAACTGCAAAGTTCTCTCCAAGGAGTGCCTTTCTCAACTTCCTTTATTTTTCCTTGGCTTATTCAGCCTTGAATTTGGTCTACACATATTAAGGCTTTCTTATCATATTGGGGGCATAAATATCTATTTTTTATATGGCTTCTTCTATCATGGTTATGCTTTAAGCGTACATATCAACTTGAATTGAAATCAACTTCTGGGCCATCAAATGGATGATTGGACTGATGTTTTAATGCATAATCAATTACGAATGCGATCATTCTTGTAAAAAATGTATGCAGCATTTCTGTTTTCAGTTTTTAGTTCATGCCAGTGGCATTTGACTGGAAGTTAATTACTGCAGTTGAGACGGGGAGCAGACAGAGCGCAAATATATAGTCTGGCGTTTTCTTCCAATGCCCAGTGGCTTGCACTTTCAAGTGACAAAGGGACAGTACATGTGTTTGGGCTCCGATCATTTATGTCTCAAGACAACAATGTAGATGTTGCTAGTTTAGCATCTGACCAATCCCCAAAGGATGATGTTGGTGAAGGCAATAACAGTGGTGTGTCGGTCTCAGACTCTGCTGCTATTCTTGCTTCTAACCCTAGTTCAAGTCTCTCTTTTATGAAAGGTAAAAATGAGGCTATCTTTATCTATTATAATTATGATTTATCGAAAAGATTTCTTAAACTTTGTTGTTTGGTTGCATCTTGTACTTACACAATTGCTAGCAGATTCTCTCAAAAGCTCTGAAATGTGCTAATTCTAGTCTCATTGGTTGCACCATACCTAGGTGTTCTTCCCAGTTACTTCAGTTCGGAATGGTCATTTGCTCAATTCCACTTGCCAGAGGAAATGCAGGCAATTGTTGCATTTGGTGCTGAGAGGAATACTATCCTAATTGTAGGTACAGATGGAAGGTATGCTGATATGATTATCTGCAGTAGAAAGCCCTTTTTTTTGGCTCGCTTAGATTTTTTGTCCTGCATATAGTGCAATATAGTACAATTGACTGACTTCAATGTGTTATTAATGCAGCTTCTATAAATGTGGTTTTGATCCTTTGCATGGGGGGGAGATGATCCAACAAGAATTTACGAAGTTTGTTAGACCTTATGAAGATGAGCCTAATTTATAGTGCTTCTACAGGCTATATCTTGTAGTTGTGGCAGAAGATATCTGAACTTTGAACGGAACTGTGCTAGGATGTTCAGCAAAAGGTCTATGAAGACAACTGTGAACAGATCTCTGAAGGGGCTCTTGTAAATATGTAGCTTGGATGTGGAATAGAGTAATTCAGAAACTGCGTGCATGGGGCTTTTGTCTATTTATGGCTTGGGACATCAAATCCTACCTTTACTGATGTTTTCTGTTTAATTCCAGTATTATATTCAGTAATGGGGATGATTAGATCTTGTCTTTGGAGAGAGCAGATGAAGAAACCTTTATTTTGGCTCTCTTTGTGCCTGCGTACCATCAATCTGGTTACAAGTGTGGACTATCATTCATTACCTTATAATAAGCCATAAACCTTGACAATTGTTGATTCCTTTTCATCATTTTTTGTAAATATATTGTATGAATAAATGTGCATAAATTTACATATTTTGGATGTCCAATAGACTATTTCAGAAATTGCACACCTTGTGACTTCTTGTCGATGTGTCTTGTGACGTTCTACCGTTACTGGTTTTTGTGACATCTTGCAATTTCTTTGCCCTGGCTTTCTTTGTGGATTCATATCATTATTCCGGGTACAAGTTTGGACTATTGTTCATAATTCATATCATTATTTCGGTTATAAATATGCATAAATGTTCATATTTTAGACAATTGACAGCTCCAAAAAGGAACTGAAATTCGAGTGTGGGGTCTTTGTAGATGTGACTTTCCAGAGTGTTGCCACGTTATCTTGTTCTCTTTGTGCTACTGAATTGTCAATCAAGGTTAGAAATGGTCTTCGTTATACATAATCAGGTGACACTGTAATAGAATGTGATTTCCTTGCATCAGACTTTGGTAAGATTTCACGTAAATCAATTTATTTGGCAGCTACTGTCTATAAAATTAGTATATACATATTTTGCACATTAGATATCTCCAGAAACTTCAGGGAAATTAGCTATTCAATCCTTATAGATGCGACTCCCCATAGTGTTGCATTCTCTGATTCCCTGAATGTGGACTTTTGCTTTATGACACTTGTAATTGAGATCAAGGTAGATGATATTTACCGGCAGCTTCGTTGATCAAAACTTATTATCAAAAGCATATTATGTGCACATTTTGACAGCCCAACAAGCGGATTAATTGGTTTCACGTCGGCTATGGTGCGGAGGTAGTGTAAGGATTGTCAGGACAGAGTGGTGTAATCTTTATTATTAAAGAAATAAAATATTCATGTTCTTATTTATAGGCAGTGAAGAATAGTTTGATTGCTTTGGCGATTAAAAGAGGATGCGTTAATTTGTAAAGATTAATATTTACATTCCCCCTTTTAATTTTAAGGGGTTACAGTTAAACCAAGCATTCTTTATAACTTTTTAAACTTATCTTTTTCAAGCACTCTGGTAAGAACATCTGCTGGCTGATCTGCAGTTGGACAATACTTGAGTTCTACATTGTCATATGATGGTGAATAAAATGAAACTTTCTATTAATGTGTTTGGTTTGATTGTGAAAGGCTAGATTTTGGCTATGTTGATTGTAGATTTATTGTCAACCAAGAGAGATACAAATGAAACTTGGTGTTTTTGCAATTTTCCAAGAATTCTTCTAAGCCATAATATTTCGTTACTTGCCTCAGAAGTTGTCATATATTCTACTTTTGTACAGGACAAAGTTGGTTCGGACTGTCTTAAATTTTCAATGAATGATTGTATTCTTTGAATAAGCCATAATATTTCGTTACTTGCCTCAGAAGTTGTCATATATTCTACTTTTGTACAGGACAAAGTTGGTTCGGACTGTCTTAAATTTTCAATAAATGATTGTATTCTTTGAATGCATTAGGAAACTTGAAGTAGATTTTCCGTCTTTCAAGTCATTTGCATGATCAAAATTTGAATATTCAACTTGTTGCATTGGAGTATTTGATTCCATAGTTTTGAGTTCCCCTTAGATATTGAAAAATTATTGTTCTTGCCTACCTAGGATTTTCTATAGTTTGTTGAATGAATTGAGAGAAGATTTTAAAGGGAATGACATTCAAGTTCTTAGCAAAATCTAGATGAAAATGAAAAGGCTTTCACGCTTGTGAAATGGGTATTACAGAACTTATATAGATTAAACCATTTATCTATAAAATTAGCCTTGGATATTCTCTTTCATAATTCATCTACTCCATCTTATTCCCATCCTTTGACCCCTCGTCGCTAGAAGTATATATATATATGTTTTTGTTATAGATTACATAGTTTTGTCCTTCATGTGCACTATGAATGTTAGAACACTTTTTCAACCATTATCCTCTTATATGTGCTCACTTCATTTGACTTTTTTGGTTATTCATTTTCCCCTTCTCTTTGTTTTCTTATTTATTCTCTTTTATCCTTTTTCCTATTGTTGTCCTTTATATATTTGTTCTTCCCTTTTGTTTCTTCCTTTAGAGCATAAATGATTATAGCACATATTGATTCATTCTGTTATTGTTACCTCTCACTTAAGTAACAAGACTTTGTCCAAAACTATCCTATTAAAGCATCCCTTGACCTAGTCACATACTTGCAACATCTATTGCTACGATGAGTTTGTACCTTTTTTTTGTGAGGATTTTTGGATATTTGACCCCTTCACACATTCACCTTATATTTGTCACTTACCCCGAGACTTTTAAACCTTGTTGGATACAATAATCATACTCAAAACTTTGAATTTCCCCTCTATATTCCCAATATTTGAAACTCAATTTACAACCTTGTGATTGGATCACCTTCCTTCCTCCTTTCCTTACCTAGATATGAGTACAATTTAGATTATAATTAAGAAGAAGAAATATTCATAATAGACTAATCTAATCCTTGATGATGAGCCCTTACATCTTACTAGTTGTGTGAAGTTAGACTATGAGGGTGACATCAAAAAGACAAATAAAACAAAAATCAAAAGCATGCAAGTATAATAGATAAAATTATATCGCAAATCAAAGCAACTCAAAGGCTAATTTAAATCAAAATAAAATACTTGACTTGAGATGGCCCACTTCTTATCTATCCCTTTCTTTTTTTCTCTACCTCACGAGTCATTATAGGATTTGTGGTGAGCTAAGATGTTTTCTATTCCTTTTCTTCTAGTATCCATGACCTTAGTATGAGACTCTATCTTAGCACTTCCACCTTTTTCACTTCCCAGTCCTTGTTAAAATCTCTTTTCATACTATCCCTCAAAATCCAAGGTCCACATTGATAAACTCTCCAAATAACTCAGAACAAGACACCTACACCTCTTCTCCCCTACACACACCCTACATTGTTACACATATTTCCCATTAGACACTACAACCTATATACCAAAGATGGAAGTAAGCAAGCCTCCTATTTGCATTGATGGATAAGCTCAAGACTACATTGTTGGAACCACTGACACAGTTGTCATCATAACCATGTACTTGAGGACTTGGCATTTCCATTTTTGTTCTTTTTCCCATTTTTAGTTATCCTTAGCCTTTTGTTTTGCATTTTCAATTCCTACCCCAACCCTCCCCCCTCCTTGTTCTTCTTTCTATCTTCAATCTTTTACTTGTTTTACATCTCCTTGTCGCCTTGTTGCATTACCTAGTGTCTTTGTCTCCTTTTGCCTCCTTCACCTTGATTGATGATTTTCCTTTTCTTTATTGGTGTTATGCTTGTATCTTATCCATCCTCATAGCCTTATGTATGCACATATAGGGACGGGCTCCATCCTCATAGCATGATGTGGTCTCAACTATGTTCTTTCTATTTTCATTTAATTGAATTACCCTTTATTTTTGGTGTTTCCAATTATTATTTTATGTTCCTTGTTCTCTTGCGAGAATTATATTCTTACATCCTCTTGATCTTTTGGTGCTTATTGTTTTATCCTTCCATTTTTTCATGATTATTGTGGTGCCTTTTCTTCTCTTGGGGGTATCACCTAAGTGTTCCATACCATTGCATACATTAAAAAAAATTCCTCTTCTTATGTCTTTGGACACATCTCCTTAGTCAATTTAAAATGACTAGGCAAAGGTGTGCTAACAACTTTGGCATTTTCCATGTTAAACTGTTTCAACACCTTTTCAATATAATCACTTTGAGATAGAGTTACTTTTTTGTTTTTTCTATCTCGTGAAATCCTCATATCAAGGATTTGTTTCGTTGCACCCAAATCCTTCATAGCAAAATATTTTGCTAACTTCTATTTCAATTCATTAATATGTTTCATGTTAGATCTTGCAACAAGCATATCATCAACATATAAACATAGGATAATATAACTGCCATTATCCAACCTCTTAAAATAGACATAGTGGTCAAAATGACGTTGACTGTAACCTTGTTCAATCATAAAATTATCAAATTTTAAATACCATTGTCGAGGTGTTTGCTTTAAGTCATACAAACTCTTTTTTAATCTGCACACTAAATTCTCCTTACCCTTGACCTCAACGTGTTTAAATTGCATCATTTATCTAGGCCTTGAATTTCAAGAAAATATAGTAGATGGTAGTACAATTGTATGTGCAAGAAAGTGTCATAGCTTGAAGATAGTTATGGATATTTACTTATTAGAGAGAGTTGTGTTTACCATTCTAGTGGGAGGAGTTGATAAGCAAATTGGATCATTCTTATTACAAGAGAAAAAAAGATCAACTATAGTCAATATTTTACATCTTAACTTTTCCTTTTTATAAGTAAATCTTGGGGTGGTCTACGATATCTTAGGGAAGTCAAAAAAAGGGGGCAAGAGGGGGGAATGTAATTTTTTTATTTGGCAATGAAATCACCAATTATAGTAGGGGTGATTTTGTAATTGTCTTGAAAATTTCCATAACTACAAGCATGTGTAGGATCTAATTACATAGATACCATAGTAATTAAGTAGCTACTCAAATGGTTTTATTTTCACCTTGATGATTACATAATTTTCGATCTATGAGAATTGACAATTTCAACATTCTATCTCATGGGGTAGAGTAACTACTGGAAATAATGTCTCTACCCTTTCTTTATGATTGTATGGGTTAAAATGGTCTTTTCAAGGCATGAGGAGCATAAAAATAGGTTGGAAACATGTTGTAAATGTTAGCACTTAGATCATTCTTCATGTATTGTTGAGTTTTCAAGAACAATAAGCTATAATACAAGGATTTCAAATTAAGTTGTGGGAAAATAATGTATGTGGAGCTTGGTGCTACATATCCATGAGATCATTTCTTGTCTTGAAGACATTTACTTACATGAAATTGACTTTATTAGTAGCCACAACAACTTAATATTGGTGGATTTTCAACCCATTAAGGATTTCTCTAGAGTAAATATGTACTTTCAATCTAATCTCATTATTTTCCATGTTATTCTTAGTTTTTTAAAGGATTTGAGTGTTGTTATGGATGTTCATATGAACCAAGTAGATTTTATATGCATTGATGTGTATTTTATCATCTTAATTTGGAGAATTTATTGTCCTAGTGAGTTGAATTTGTAGGCGAATAAAAAAAGGTGGATTGTGTTATTCTTATCACCAACACATTCATAAGATTGACCTTCCTTTGAAAACCCATCTTACTATTCAAGGTCAAATAAATTTCCACTTATATATAGTCATAGATAAATCATATATTCTAATTATTCTCACCAAAAAAGGGGTTATATACATGCATGCATAAGTATTATCCATTTGAATTATTTAACCTTCTTAAAATGACATTCTTAACAAAATTAGCCTTTAATCCATGGTTACTACTAGTAATTTGTAAGCTTGTGTGTATGTTACATTAGATGGAGGTTGTTAGAGTAATCATGCATTTATCTAATAATTAATCAATCTTTAATTTATTATTAGGCTATTTTATTTCATGTACTTAAGCTAATCTTAGGAGGTTGTTAGAGTAATCATGCATTTATCTAATAATTAATCAATCTTTAATTTATTATTAGGCTATTTTATTTCATGTACTTAAGCTAATCTTAGGAGTGCATTCTTCTATTAACTGAAGTGAGCTATTATTAGATCATTTTTTCTCATCACATAGGATGACGACACTTGTCATGCTCTAATCCCTTTATCATTTAGGATTGCTCTTATAAAACACTCACCCTCATTGTATTATCTCTCTCCAACTCTTGAAGATCTCCTTGAAGACTTTTGAGGTTCATTTTGTAAGTTTTTCTTGTTGAGGATATAGCAAGTCATTGTTTGCAACCCTCGTGCATGGAAGGTGTTTTTGTTTATTGATCACGTGTCTTGCGTTTATTCACAATTCTAACATGGTATCAAAGAATAGATTCAACGAAACACATTCTCAATGTTTTTTTTCAACTGGGGTTACAAGAGCAAATATGAAATCTTCATTTTTTTTGCAAATTTTAGTGTTGAGTGATTGTTCACTTTGGTGCAAAAAGGACCTCACCATTGCATTTAGGAGGTCGATTCAATGAATTTTGACTATAAATTGTCCCTATTTCACTATTAGTATTTTGAGACAGTTTTTTTACAAGGGCCTTTGTACAACCCTTGTCAATCCGTACGTACAAAAATTCAAAAAGAAAACAAAAAACAAAAAGTTTATAGAACTTATAGCGCTAGCACTATTTTTAGCATTGGACTAGTTTTAATGCTAACTTTAGTGCTGCACTAGTGCCAACACTAACTTTAACGTTGCGCCAGTGCTATTTTTAGCGTTGTACTAGCACCAACGCTAACTTTTAGCATTGCGCTAGTGTTAGTGTTAAGGGCTTAAGCCTATCACTGCTAGCAGCATAGTGAGGCTACTAATCGCTAGAAATTATTCCACAGACTGCTAGCACACATGAGCTTGGTTCTGCTGCCCTAGTCACATGGGCAATCAACACCCAACCTCCAAGAGTTTTTTTTTTTGCTTTTTTGCAACTTTAGCAAGATTAGGAAAATCATGATAACTTCTCAATTGAGTATCAAAATTGGGTAAATGAGATATCGTCAAAAAGCTAGTTTTGAGCAATATCTAATGGTGTGTAGTTTTATTCTCAGATTTTGTTTCTAATACATTTTATTGCCTATCAAAATCAGATGTTTTGTTTTCACTCCCGAGCTCACACTTTTGACTAGTTTCTCTATTTTTCACAATTCCATCGATATTAGAAAGGTCTTTTAGAGCTCTTCATAGATATTCATGCAATTTTTCAAATTTTCTCCAAGTATATTTTATTTATGTATTTTGTTTCACATTCTAGTGAATTATTTGAACGTTTTAGCTCCTGGATTTTTTTTATTTGCATGGGATGACTTGTTTTAGGCTGTTCTACATGCATTTCTAACTTTTTATCCTATTTGGGTATTTTGAGCATCTTTTGCATGCAATTTCTTTGTAGATGCACTAAGATAAAGTGTCATTTTCGTGTATATTTTTTGGGGATTTTACACATCCTATTGTGTCTTTTGTACTCACACTATGATATAAAGTGCCATAGGTGGGTTGTGAGTGCCTTTGTTTTTCCATTACACATTTGTCAAGTGAGTGTTTCTTCCATGACAACATTGAATCTTGGTGATTCTTGTTTCATGTGTGTGCGCCTTTTTTTCACACCCTTTTTATTTGTAGGTACTCTTTTGTACACAGATATTCTCGATTCTCCTTCATGCACTTCTTGGTGACGCACAGTTTTAGTGGACCTATCTCACCTCTCCCTTTCTGCATTATGAGGGGTTTCTACTATTGGTGCTAATGCTTCCTTGGTTTCATTTTTTAGATTGATCTATGTATCTATTTCTTGTTCATATGTACTAGGCGGATGTAGCGGCTCACTACACATTGATTTCGATGAGGGAGAATTTACCATATGGATACTCTTGCATTCCTTTTTTGTGGAGGCAATCTTCTATTTTCATTTGATCAATGTTCTTCTGACTATCGGTACTTGTGCCATTTGTATCTTTGAATTCCAAATATTTACCTTTGTTTGCCATCTAATTTGAGTAGTGGCGTTGGGGGCACTCATGCAGATTCTTGTCTTCTTGATCTTTATCATCATCTATTTCAGAGGATGTTCTTCATTTTAGCACTATATTAGTCATCATTCGGCAATTTATCTACAACTTCTTCATGCTTCAACGATGTTCTTCATGTTCCTATTCTTTTTGGGATGGTTTTTGGAGGCTTCTTAGTCCTTTCATCTTTCTCTCTTTTGGAGAGGAGTTTTTCCACAAGGTTTTCTCCTTTTCTCCAATTGTGAGATATTAGATTATTTGTACATGGGTACCTTATCAAGCCTTGTTTACTAGGACCCATCATGCATTCTTTGATTTTTATGTATTGGCCTTTTTAGGGTGTTTAGCTGCTCCCTAAGTTTTCACTTAAGGAGGGATGTTAGAATAATCATGTATTAGCTAATAGTTAATTAATCTTTAATTGATTATTAGGCTAATTCATTTCATGCACTTAAGCTAAACTTAGGAGTGCTTTTTTTCTATTAACTGAAGTGAGCTATTATTAGATCATGCTATCTCATCACATTAGATGATGACACTTGTTATGACCTAATCCCTTTATCATTTAGGTTTACTTTTATAAAACACTTAGCCTCATTGTATTATCTCTCTTGAACTCTTGAAGATCTCCTTGAAGACTCTTGAGGTTCATTCTATAAGTGTTTCTCGTTGAGGATATAGCAAATCATTGTTTACAACTCTTTTGTGTGGAAGGTGTTTTTGTTTATTTTTTGATCTCGTGTCTCGTGTTTATTCACAATTCTAATAGAGGTGAATTGTATCAATCCTAGGAAACTAATATTTTTACAAATATTTGGATCCTTATTATGTATTGACATCTAGTTCCACATATAAATATTTATAATCTTTTATTACATGTGAAACAATGTTGATTAGGTATAGTAATGATGTAAGAGTTTAATAAAAGTGCATCCATGGAGAAGTATGTTGATTTCATTGTTCTTATTACTTTGAGTAGTTAGATAGAAACATCCTTTCTCATGAACTATCCATTTTCAAGGTTCATGTCCTTACCTAAGGGTATCACCAAAATAAAAGAAATTTAATTTTCATATCAATAATAAATATTTCTAGTGACCCACACCAATACTAAGGACAAACCTCATGTAGATATATGTGGGTTTTCATATTTTAATAGGTTATCATTTCTTAAATATAATCTTGCATCAATTGTGTAGGATTAAAGTCAAATAATAAATTCAAAGAGGAATATGTTATACAAATTTACTATAGACTAGATCTACTAGGTATGACAATTACGCATACAAAACCATATAATCTTTACCATAGTTTTTTTGTGGAGTTTAACATTGGAGGGTACAAGGATAAAATTTTGTGTGGCATCATCCCAATGGATGTTTGTAATTTGCTTTTAGGGAGGCCTTGGCAATATGATAGGAAAGACAAGCATGATGGGAGAAAGAACACCTATGTTATTGAAAAGGATGGGGTCTCATTCACTCTCACACCATTGCAAGATGAGGACACAACTACACATGAAGGACCTAGTGTGATGTTGGTTAATGAAAAAGAGTTCCTTAAGAGTTTGGAAGAAGAGAACATGGGTTTTGCAATTGTGGTAAGGCCTAAATCTTTCATGGTAGTAGATAAGAAGAAAGAAGAGGTCCCTTTGGGGGTGAAAGCATTGTTGAAGACATATGCTGATATTGTGGTAGATGGGGTTTCAGATGTATTACCACCTATAAGAGACATTAGCCATCAAATAGACTTCATTCCAAGAGCTAGCTTACCCAACAAGGCTGCTTACAAAATGACTCCTCAATAAAATGAAGAGATAAAGAGGCAAGTACAAGGACTTCTTGACAAGGGGCTGATTAGGGAGAGTTTGAGTCTTTGTGTTGTTCCCATAGTCCTAGCACCAAAGAAAGGAGGAGAGTGGAGGATGTGCACTGATTGAAGGGCCATCAACAAGATTACTATAAGGTATAGGTTTCTTATTCCAAGAATTGAAGATCTAATGGATTGTTTGGAGGGTGCATGTTATTTCTCCAAGATTGATCTTAAGAGTGGCTACCATCATATTAGAATCAAACCTGGTGATGAGTGGAAAACAACTTTTAAAACAAATGAAGGTTTGTATGAATGGCTTGTGATGCCTTTTGGCTTGTCAAATGCTCCTAGTACCTTTACGCGCTTGATCAATGAGGTGCTCAAACCCTTCATAGGTAAGTTTATTGTTGTATATCTAGATAATATTCTTGTCTTCAACAAAACTAAAGAGGAACATTTGCAACATTTAGATATGGTTTTGAGGAAGCTACATGAGGAAAAGCTAATGATAAACTTGAAGAAGTGTGAGTTCTTGAAAATAGAATTGGTCTACCTTGGGTTTGTGGTGACTAATGGCACTTTGAAGATGTAGCAAAGTTGAGGCTATTTTTAATTGTCCTACACCAAAGTCAGGGGCTGAGGTAAGGATCTTTCATAGTTTAGCTAGTTTCTACAGAAAATTCATAAGAGGTTTCAGTCATGTGTGTGCTCCTATGATTGATACAATCAAAGGTGATAAAAGAAAGAAATTTGTTTGGTCTAAGGAAGCTGATAGGAGTTTTGAATTTTTGAAAAATAAAGTTGTTGAGCAACCCATCTTGACTTTGCCTAGCTTTGATAAGGTCTTCACCATTGAATGTGATGCAAGTGGTCATGCTATAGGTGTTGTCCTAAGTCAAGAAAATAGACCTATTGCATTTTTGAGTGAAAAATTGAATGAAGCTAAGAAAAAGTATTCCTCATATGATTTTGAGATGTATGCCATGGTACAGTCATTGAAGAAGTGGAGACACTATCTCCTTCCTAAATAATTCATTCTTTTTACCGACAATCATGCTTTGTAATTTATTAATAGCCAGGACAAGCTCAACCATAGACATGCTAAATGGGTGGAGTACCTACAAAGCTTCACCTTTACCATCAAACATAAGAAAGGGAAGTCAAACAAGGTGGAAGATGCATTGAGCAAGAGGACATTCTTGGTCCAGGAAATTCAGTTACAAAGTGTATGGTTTGATTCTCTAAAAGGTATGTATGAAGAGGATGACGATTTCAAAGAGATTTATGCTTCTTGTAATCAATTCAATGGAGATTTTCATGAAAAGAATTCTGATTTTTTGATTCAAGAAGGTTTACTGTTTAAGGGGGCCCAACTTTGTGTGCCCAAGTTCTCTATGAGAGATAATTTAATTAAGGAAAAGCACAGTGGTAGTCTTGCAGGTCACTTTGGTGTTGACAATACTTTGGAATAGGTAAGAAGGCACTATTATTGGCCAAAGATGCAAAGTGATGTGAGAAAGTTTGTAGAAAAGTGTGTTGTTTTTCAAAGGGCCAATGGTTGTAGTACTAGTGCAGGTCTATACCAATAACTTCCAGTCCCAAATAGGCCTCGGGAGTCCATAAGCATCGATTTTGTGATGGGGTTGCCTAGAACCCAAAGAGGTTTTGATTCAGTGTATGTGG
>CM021103.1:553933700-553955431 GCA_007115665.2 Sequoiadendron giganteum
GGGGAGTCACGTCCCATGTTAGAGAGACATGCCTTTAGGGAGATACGGCTCATGAGAGACGCGTCTCATGAGAGACAATCATCAAGAGAGACATGTCTCATAAGCGGACGTCTTAGTTAGTGTCCCTTAGTCTCTCTTAAGACAACCGAATTTAATTGATTTAGCTAGGGCGATTTACATTTAAATATCATCAATATGGATATTGATCTGACTTATATTAATATTTTATATTGTTAAAAATACAGATCAGAATTATGCTTGGATGTAGCGATTTTGATATAAATGATGATGATGAATAAATTCAATAATCATTTATATCTGACCGAAGCTACCTTGTTTCAACAGTTGGAATGATGTAGCCGGCGATTTGTCTAAAGTCACGTGGATGTAGATGAATGTCGCTTCTCTTGATGTGTGTAATCTCCAACTTCGGTCTTGTCCTCCCTTGCACGGTATGATGATGTTACACCACTCTTTGTAATCACCTTTTGACGAAATGCCTCCGACAAATCTCTGAATGCGAATGTAGAGGATCAAGATGAGGAACGAATTGGATGAACAAAGACACAGATCCATTGGCAGAGATTGCGTCCTACCATGCCGAGACTAGCTACACAGTCTATCTCTATGTCTTTATTCGATACCCAGCTAAAGCCAACGATCGCTCATAAATACTAACTCTATACACTCCCTCCCAAAGTCAGCCTCAGAAGGATTATTATTTAGGCGCCAACTTGAATTTGGGTTGGCCAGATAATACAAATTTAAATGTTATTTAAAAAAAATATTATTTATTATTATTTAATAGTGTTTAAAAACACTTTTATTCCCTCCAAAGTCGGTTTGAATTTAATCAGGGACATGACATGTGTAACCTCTATACGTGAAACTACTAACAAAACATTATTATTTTCTAACAAACATTTATTTATTACCCTACTAACTATATACCATAGGTGAAATATAATAATCCCAACAATACCCCGCATATTACATCAATCCAGACAAAGGAAATAACATTGCATGGATTGAACATAGCAGTCCATATGGAAATCTGATGAATCGAGACATACACACATCTCACCAAATCTCCCAACTCACCCAAAACACATCAAATTAAACGTATCTGTGGGTGTACTGACTGTCCAACAATGCTTGTGAAGCGAGACATACCCAACTATTTGCAGGTACACCGCTCTTGTGAATTGCAACATACTCGACTATCCATAAGAACACCACTCTGCATGTGAATCAAGACATTCTTGCTATCCACAATGGAATACTCCAGCCGCGATTCAGGACAGACTCAACTATTCATCACAACACTCTTTCTATGGATCAAGACATATTCAACCATCCACAGTTACAAATCTCCAAGTGTGTAGATCAAGACATACTCAACTATCCATAGATACAACATTCTTCTTTTGGATCAAGATATACTCGATTATTCACAACTACAGATTGAGACATACTCAACTATCCACAAATACAACATGTTTCTTGTGGATCGAGACATACTCAATTATCTACAAGAACAGCTATAGAATGAGACATACTCAAATATCCATAGATACAACACACTTCTTGTGGATCGAGACATATGCAATTATCCCCAAGGACAAAATATAAAATTCCAAAGCCCCCTTGCTCCAAGAAGGGG
Source organism: Sequoiadendron giganteum (assembly GCA_007115665.2). NCBI lineage: Eukaryota > Viridiplantae > Streptophyta > Pinopsida > Cupressales > Cupressaceae > Sequoiadendron > Sequoiadendron giganteum. The sequence goes on from CM021103.1 coordinate 553,935,364, forward strand.
CATAAATGAAGGACTGATGCATCTTATGCAATTTACCATATTTAAATGAGAAGCTAGTCCAAATGGGAAAGATTCCTCCAACCACCTGTGTGCTCGAGCTGCCTCTTTGACCTTTTTACTTTCTATTTGTCAGATGCAGCATCAAAGTATCCAACAACCATACAATTAATTCAAAAGCCCCAAAAGCACTAGGTGAAAGACATATTTTAGGTTGAAGGTGGTTTCAACCAAAAATGTATCTTTTACAATAAATTGCTTCAAATACAAAATAGGCTTCTAAAAGAAAAAATTAACTACACAAATGAATTCAGCAAGTTGTTTTTTTCTTATTTAGTGGCCATACCACTATGTTCTTTCAAAAAAGGGAAACCTGCAGGCTTAGCAAAGATAAGTAAAAATCTCTCTTCAACAGATGTGGAACTCAAGACCTGTCACACATATATTTCCATTGCATAACCAACTATACTGCATTCCACCAGATAGGCTACTTTGTTTCTTGATCTTATACAATCTAAACATCTAAAATAAAAACCAAACATTCAACCACAAACTACCAAGCATTTACCTGATTATCTTTTATCCTTTGCTAGGGGCTTGGTTGGTGCGACTTTATTTCTTTAGTGAATGCTTCAAGGCAGCAACACTACTTTTCCATGTTGAGTAGCAGATTGGTCAATGTTGAAAGTTGAAACTGCTCAAAAACTTAACTGTGTTGTTCTATACTTGGCACTGGAATTAGAATATGTTGCTTGCTTATTGATGTTTCCATTAACAATCTCTTCAGCAAGTGAAAGCACGGGGAACAAGGGAAAGCTTCATCCACAAATGTGCTGGTGGCAACAACAAAACAAACTTAAATACCATCGTCAAGTTTAATGCCAGTCCAGGACTTCAACTCAATATTTTCTTCTGACAGGCTGCCTTCTTCCTTGTTGCCATTACTGGTGTGGGCTAGAGCAGGCTTTTCCCAGCCATGTGTCTATGCTCTTGCCAAAATTGTTTTCAAACAGATCTAATTATAATGTCCATTGGCAGTGTTTGCATTCAAACTGGCATCTTTTATTGATTGCCTGTCCACTTCGCAGTTGCAGAAATAATGCACACATTGAAGTGACTAGCATACACAATGAACATTACTCCATATTTAGACAATAAAAATACTATATGATATTGATTTGAATCAAGATTTCTGCAGGATAGTACATTTCATTTGCATTGGCTTATTAAGCCATTTTCCAACCAACTTGAACTATTTGTGCAACCTCCATGCAGAAAGGTACTAAAAAAACATTATTATTTTTGTAACAACCATTGGAGTGTCATCGTGCCAATGTCATGAATCAAACTGTAATGTCTGTGAGACATTTCCTACCAAAGAGCATTGCGAGCTCTACTATCTACAACATTCACACCATCCTTGTACAACTCGTAATTTGAGCACCGAAATTGGTCCACACACATTTGAATGCACTAAGTCTAGAATCTCCTTAGACCTATGCTTGTTGCTTGGGAAAGCAACCTTGACATGCTTGCCACGTGTGCATCCATTACATTCTCTTTGTTGTTCAATACTGAATTCTAGAAGTATTGTGACAATCTCGCTCAGAATAGGCATTGCTTTGTGTTGTAGATGCCCCATCCTCTCATGCCATAACTTTTACAGATTGTCACTGTTATGAGCTAAAGCTTGAATTGGTTCACCCAATAACCTATATAGATTGCCTTCTTTAACCCCTATAACCTGTGTTGTAACTAGGCTAAATTCCTTCGGGTCGAGAAGAACATGTTGATCTCTAAATTCTATTACAAAGCCCTTATCCTTCATAACTGAAACTAAAAGCAAATGCTTCTTGAGACCAGGAACAAACAACATATCATCAAACTGCAAAGTGTTACTTAAATGAAGTTGAAAGGGAGTTGTACCAATTCCTGCTATTGGATACTTGGCATCATTATCAAGCTCAACCTGAGCTCCAAAGTAATGTTCTTAAGTTGGTAAAATACTCTCGGGTTGATGTCATATGCCTAGCATTGTCCACATACCAAGCATTTCTAGGAAATGTGCTGGTAGAAAGAGAAGATACCATTGAGAATTTTTTCTCAAATTTAGCAAGTTCATTCACCTAAATTCTTGTAGAGGCCACCACTTCCTCTTATTGTTGTTCCCTTCGTTTTTCTTGTCTGGACACTTTGACGCATAATGACTGAACTTATGAGTTATGAAAATTGAAGCACTTGATTTTATTTAAATCCTTCCTTGGCTAGGAGGATCCTTCCTCATCCTTTCAGATGCCCTTGTTCTCTTTTCCTTTATTTCCTTTCATTTGTCTATAGGGGGCTAAATTCTTTTCATCACCTTCTTGCTAGCTTTTGACTCCATTTGAGTTTCCTTTTAGATAGAGTCATCACAGTGTTTTGAAGGAAGGAAGGTTCTCTTGAGCACAAATGCCCTAAACAAATGCTTGCTATGAAGATGAAAACCCATTCAAAGCCAAGTTCACTGGCTCTGCATTTTCAACCTTTTCCCCAATCGATGCAAGTTGATCATGAAGCTGTGTGGTCTTCATCAAGTAATTGGTGACTGTATTTAGTCATTTATGAACTTGAGATTGTTTCTCAATATCATTGCCTTGTTTATGTTTTCACCCTAGAAAAGACTAATTTGAGAATCAAACATTTCCTTGGCTGTTTTCTTTTTTGACAAATGAGGAATAAAATGATCCTTTACCTCATCCATGATCATTGGCTTGGCTTTTACCTCTTTCTTCTTGTGAGCTGCCAATTGTTGAGCATTTGTGGGTCAAGTCATCACATCCTTTACGATTATCCAAAGATCATTTTCTTCTAGTAACAAAGTCACTTTGATTTTTCATGGCTAGAAATTTAATGCACCGTCTAATCTATCCTCGATCGTAAGGTTAGTTGATCCCATTATTTATTTTTTTCCTTCACAAAAACAAACTCTTAAATTTAGAAATTAAAAAATTGCTTAAATTCTTTTTAAAATTTTTGTTATAATGCTGTAAACCCTAGCCATGGGTTTAATCTTCATAAAAAACGGCTTAAAAAATATTTGAACCCTGGTCACAGGTTTTACCAGCCCTAGCTGCGTTGCTAAACCACCTGCAAACCCTTTCTGTTTTCAGAAAATAACTAGTTGATGCCCTTGCAAAAAACAGTTGCAACTTTATAGTTGATGGCCATGATTTTTTGATTTTTACTAGAAAATCTTGTGTGATTTCTTCAAAAACGCCTACACAAATTTCTTCAAAAACACCTACGCAAATTTCTTCAAAAACTCGTGTGATTTTTTTTTTAAAAACATCTATGAATCAGCTTAAAACAGATCATGTGTTTTTTATGAAAATACTTGTGAATCCTCAACAAAAAAATTTGCAATTTTTCACTTTCTTTCGCATCTCAATTTTTCCAATAAAAAAATTCTCTGACTCATAAATTTTGATGTGATTTTATTAAATAAAACTCGTGATTTAAAAAAAAACTTTTGTGAATTCTTTAAATAATAACCTTGAAATTCCTTCTATAGGCTGTTGTGAGATTTTATCCTTGCCTTTTTTGGCTTTGATACAAAAAAAAAATTCATACCCTGGTGACTAATTTCCTAATGTTAGAAAACATTGAGTCAACCAGACAATAATTGAACATGCAGAAGCATAGAGATATAATTACACCTTCAAATCACTTTTTCATTCCTTTGAAAAACTTACAAGGTAGCCTCCTCAAACGATGTTACTCATAGTTGCACGGATTTTCACTGTGTTCAATATGTTACAATGTTCCAATCTTGATCCTATCTTTATACTAATTTAGCTAAAAATCTAATCTTCCAAAAATTAGCTTTACTTACAAAAAGTATCCTTATCACTTATAAGTTATAAGGACGAGATGGAAGATTAGTCTAAATCACCAATGCATATCTATACTTTACTAAATTATTTAGTTAAGTAAAAGACTTTCACTTTAATCCTTAAAAGTGAAATGTAATAGAATAACTTGAACCACCTGAACTCTTTCCACGTGTTTACACTGAACCTGTGAGGAAGTTCGTATCCAAGCTATAAACTCAATATAACCTAGACCCAAGAGCACAGCCAATAAGCTGGCTTTGAAGAGGAAGATATTAGCTTGAGCAAATGGACATGCACTAATATAAGAATGATCCTTTTGTAAATGTGGAGCATCCTACGAAGGAATGTTCTGGAGTGGAATTTTTTAATGTTGAAGCTGCAAAGTCTGCATAAAGTAGAAGTGCAAAATCATTTTTGCCTATAGCATATGCATCTTTATCTATTTGATTTGTAAAATGTCTGAAGTTATGCACGACAATCATGTTTGTTGCTATATAATAGGATCGTAATCATGAAACCTAGCTTGTCATCTTGTTCTGAGTTTTTGCAAGCAATCTGTTTAAACTATATTTGCATATAGGCTAGAGTGGGTGCTAGCATACAATTGCCCCAATAATTTAGCGGGATAAAAAGTTTGGAGTGAAATGTTGGAAAGGGAGAGAATTTATTTGAGACTAATTATATTAGGTGTCAAGAATCACAATGGTAAGAAGCTTCGGTAGTGACTAGATTACGGAGACTTGCACAAAAATATGTGCACTAATATAGGAATGGTCCTTTTGTAAATGTAGCACATCCTAGATGAAGGAATGTTGTCAGACATTATGTAGGACAATCATTTTGGTTGCATATAATAAGAATCCTTATCATGGAACCTAGCTTGTCAACTTGTTCCATGCTTTTCCAAGCAATCTGTTTATTTGCACTTACGGTATAATGGGTGCTTGCATACAATTGCCACAAAAATTTAGTGGGATGATTAGTTTGGAGTGAGATATTGGAATTTATTTTTGAGACTAATTGTGTAAGGTGTCAAGAATCACAACGGAAAAAAGGTTTGGTAGTTGCTAGACTATGGAAATTAGAGCCAAGAGCACAGCCATTGATTTGGCTTTGGAGAGGAAGATATGAACTTGAAAAAGAGAGAGATGTGCACTACTATAGGAATGATCCTTTTGTGAATGTAGCACATCCTAGATAAAGAAATGTTCTGGAGCTTGACTGAGCTTCTTCAAGTGTATTTTTTTATGTTGAAGCTGCAGAGTGTGCATAAACTTTAAGCCCGATTTGTTTTGGCCTATAGCAGACAATATACATCCTTGTCCATTTGATTTATTGATGTCTCAACTCTGAAGTTATGGAGGACAATCATTGTTGTTGACATATAATAGGCGACCTAGCTTGTCACCTTTTTCCCTGTTTTTCCAAGCAATCTCTTTATTTGCATATAGGCTAGAATGGGTGCTAGCATACAATTGTCACAATAATTTAGTGGGGTGAGTAGTTTGGAGTGAGATTAGAAAGGGATAGGATTTATATTTGGGAGAGAGACATTATAGTACATGATTAGCTGGCAGGGGAGGAAGTTCAGGATTGCTTGAAGTCAGATTGATTTTAATTTGAGGATGAATGGGTCAAGGTAGGAGAAATGGATCAAAAGTAGCATTACATTGGAGTGTTTTGATTTCCTTTTGGTGTAATGCTACCCTTATTTTAAAAGATTCATATTTTGTAGGCGGAATATTTTCAATCATGAATTCTAACTGTACCAACCTCTGGAGATTGCTGAGGTGTCTCAATTTTCTAGATGGGACTTACCTTGGGGATTACATTGTAAGTGAAATGATTTTATGAAAATCAAATCAAACTCCAGGGTTCAGAGTTGAGTACACACACACATTGTGGTTGTAGCTTGGCAATCAGGTAGAGTTTACTTTTTTATTAACTATATGCAAGTTTTGAAATGTCAAAGACTACTTTCTTTTGTATGTGTGTAACACATGAAGACAAAAGATAGCTTTATCAATAATAGAATTATAGAATTGTGTGCAATGGAACTGCACTTAACCAGGGATATTTGTTCACTTAAGTTTACAATTTTTATTCATTTGCCTGACAACTTTAGGGAGTTACGTTAGCATCCATTTCCTCCCAGCAGAGATCCTTCACTAACGGTGAGTGCAAGTTAATTGTCATCATAATGAGATAAGTAGTTTACCTGTGTTCAATGCACTTTTTGCTATCAATGCAGATGCAACATGTTCTAGATTCATGCCTTAAGTGTCTTGTACCTCGAGATTAGGAATTAAGTTTGGATTGTTCTAAATAGTAGAGCTCTTCCCTCATGCCCAGGGATTTCTTGTTATCAAAGATAATGAAAGCTATCCAATGTATTCTCCATGTATTTTATGTATTAAATTTGCTTTGTAGAGTGCCCTTCAGCTTAGATCCCATGACCAAGGGGTATCTCTTCTGTTAAATTTATCTAGCACTGCACCTGGTTTGTCCACTTTCAGAGTTGGATCCAATTCAATGTTTGTACTTAAAGCATGTAACATGCCCCTTGCGGATTTAAACTCAAGTCTCCACTCTGAAAGCCCCAATGGTTTACCACTTGAGTTCATCCCATTTGATGATGTAAATCACAATTTCCATAGACAAGGTTGATTAGTCTAATGCAGTCTTAGGGGTCAAGATGGTTGTATTTTATAGCACAGAGTATCTTCACTAGTCAAGCCCACAAGGCTGCATTTGTTGGTGGGCAAAACTTATGGTTCAATTTCCCAGCTAAGCATAACCCTTGGGTTGTAGCCAAGTAAACAAACTTTAGGAGGAATGTGTGGAACCAGCACAGGCATTTACTGCAACTTAAATAATCATTTAAAGTTTCATTTAGCTATTACTTTGACACACATATTCACTTATACATACTACCTGTTCCTACAGATCATCACCCTATGAAGCCAAAGCTATGGCTAATGATTTGCATGCCATCTATGCATAATGAGTCAAGTCATGACATAAATACTACACAAGCATATTTTTTATCCATAACTAATTGGAAAATAGGAGCTATTAAATGTCGTGTTTTTTGTTACTAGCACTATACTGGAACATCACAAAAAGTCATGTATCATTCAGCAGCAATTTAATATGTAAATATAGGAGGGCAACATGGTACATAAATGATAAAAGTATGTGTGAACTGTAAGGAAATATATTGAGATTGTGACAAGATGAGAATTCATAATGGATAGAAAACAATGGCAACTGGCATTGAAGTTATCCCAGAAGTACTGCTAATGGAATTTTCTCCATGTAGAGTTATTGTGGAGCATTTAGAGCAGAAAACAGTTTGAAAGAAGGTTGGTCTTTTCAAATGGGAATTGCTGCAGCAGCTTGAAAAATATAGCAGGTGATTTTAAATTAATTGAAGGAAAAAGTATATACATGTGGCTTCAATGTTCATATATTGGCTACTTCTTTCGATGAATGGGCCGATTGCTTCTGCTGCATTAAGTCACTCTTATAAAACTGCAAAGTTCTCTCCAAGGAGTGCCTTTCTCAACTTCCTTTATTTTTCCTTGGCTTATTCAGCCTTGAATTTGGTCTACACATATTAAGGCTTTCTTATCATATTGGGGGCATAAATATCTATTTTTTATATGGCTTCTTCTATCATGGTTATGCTTTAAGCGTACATATCAACTTGAATTGAAATCAACTTCTGGGCCATCAAATGGATGATTGGACTGATGTTTTAATGCATAATCAATTACGAATGCGATCATTCTTGTAAAAAATGTATGCAGCATTTCTGTTTTCAGTTTTTAGTTCATGCCAGTGGCATTTGACTGGAAGTTAATTACTGCAGTTGAGACGGGGAGCAGACAGAGCGCAAATATATAGTCTGGCGTTTTCTTCCAATGCCCAGTGGCTTGCACTTTCAAGTGACAAAGGGACAGTACATGTGTTTGGGCTCCGATCATTTATGTCTCAAGACAACAATGTAGATGTTGCTAGTTTAGCATCTGACCAATCCCCAAAGGATGATGTTGGTGAAGGCAATAACAGTGGTGTGTCGGTCTCAGACTCTGCTGCTATTCTTGCTTCTAACCCTAGTTCAAGTCTCTCTTTTATGAAAGGTAAAAATGAGGCTATCTTTATCTATTATAATTATGATTTATCGAAAAGATTTCTTAAACTTTGTTGTTTGGTTGCATCTTGTACTTACACAATTGCTAGCAGATTCTCTCAAAAGCTCTGAAATGTGCTAATTCTAGTCTCATTGGTTGCACCATACCTAGGTGTTCTTCCCAGTTACTTCAGTTCGGAATGGTCATTTGCTCAATTCCACTTGCCAGAGGAAATGCAGGCAATTGTTGCATTTGGTGCTGAGAGGAATACTATCCTAATTGTAGGTACAGATGGAAGGTATGCTGATATGATTATCTGCAGTAGAAAGCCCTTTTTTTTGGCTCGCTTAGATTTTTTGTCCTGCATATAGTGCAATATAGTACAATTGACTGACTTCAATGTGTTATTAATGCAGCTTCTATAAATGTGGTTTTGATCCTTTGCATGGGGGGGAGATGATCCAACAAGAATTTACGAAGTTTGTTAGACCTTATGAAGATGAGCCTAATTTATAGTGCTTCTACAGGCTATATCTTGTAGTTGTGGCAGAAGATATCTGAACTTTGAACGGAACTGTGCTAGGATGTTCAGCAAAAGGTCTATGAAGACAACTGTGAACAGATCTCTGAAGGGGCTCTTGTAAATATGTAGCTTGGATGTGGAATAGAGTAATTCAGAAACTGCGTGCATGGGGCTTTTGTCTATTTATGGCTTGGGACATCAAATCCTACCTTTACTGATGTTTTCTGTTTAATTCCAGTATTATATTCAGTAATGGGGATGATTAGATCTTGTCTTTGGAGAGAGCAGATGAAGAAACCTTTATTTTGGCTCTCTTTGTGCCTGCGTACCATCAATCTGGTTACAAGTGTGGACTATCATTCATTACCTTATAATAAGCCATAAACCTTGACAATTGTTGATTCCTTTTCATCATTTTTTGTAAATATATTGTATGAATAAATGTGCATAAATTTACATATTTTGGATGTCCAATAGACTATTTCAGAAATTGCACACCTTGTGACTTCTTGTCGATGTGTCTTGTGACGTTCTACCGTTACTGGTTTTTGTGACATCTTGCAATTTCTTTGCCCTGGCTTTCTTTGTGGATTCATATCATTATTCCGGGTACAAGTTTGGACTATTGTTCATAATTCATATCATTATTTCGGTTATAAATATGCATAAATGTTCATATTTTAGACAATTGACAGCTCCAAAAAGGAACTGAAATTCGAGTGTGGGGTCTTTGTAGATGTGACTTTCCAGAGTGTTGCCACGTTATCTTGTTCTCTTTGTGCTACTGAATTGTCAATCAAGGTTAGAAATGGTCTTCGTTATACATAATCAGGTGACACTGTAATAGAATGTGATTTCCTTGCATCAGACTTTGGTAAGATTTCACGTAAATCAATTTATTTGGCAGCTACTGTCTATAAAATTAGTATATACATATTTTGCACATTAGATATCTCCAGAAACTTCAGGGAAATTAGCTATTCAATCCTTATAGATGCGACTCCCCATAGTGTTGCATTCTCTGATTCCCTGAATGTGGACTTTTGCTTTATGACACTTGTAATTGAGATCAAGGTAGATGATATTTACCGGCAGCTTCGTTGATCAAAACTTATTATCAAAAGCATATTATGTGCACATTTTGACAGCCCAACAAGCGGATTAATTGGTTTCACGTCGGCTATGGTGCGGAGGTAGTGTAAGGATTGTCAGGACAGAGTGGTGTAATCTTTATTATTAAAGAAATAAAATATTCATGTTCTTATTTATAGGCAGTGAAGAATAGTTTGATTGCTTTGGCGATTAAAAGAGGATGCGTTAATTTGTAAAGATTAATATTTACATTCCCCCTTTTAATTTTAAGGGGTTACAGTTAAACCAAGCATTCTTTATAACTTTTTAAACTTATCTTTTTCAAGCACTCTGGTAAGAACATCTGCTGGCTGATCTGCAGTTGGACAATACTTGAGTTCTACATTGTCATATGATGGTGAATAAAATGAAACTTTCTATTAATGTGTTTGGTTTGATTGTGAAAGGCTAGATTTTGGCTATGTTGATTGTAGATTTATTGTCAACCAAGAGAGATACAAATGAAACTTGGTGTTTTTGCAATTTTCCAAGAATTCTTCTAAGCCATAATATTTCGTTACTTGCCTCAGAAGTTGTCATATATTCTACTTTTGTACAGGACAAAGTTGGTTCGGACTGTCTTAAATTTTCAATGAATGATTGTATTCTTTGAATAAGCCATAATATTTCGTTACTTGCCTCAGAAGTTGTCATATATTCTACTTTTGTACAGGACAAAGTTGGTTCGGACTGTCTTAAATTTTCAATAAATGATTGTATTCTTTGAATGCATTAGGAAACTTGAAGTAGATTTTCCGTCTTTCAAGTCATTTGCATGATCAAAATTTGAATATTCAACTTGTTGCATTGGAGTATTTGATTCCATAGTTTTGAGTTCCCCTTAGATATTGAAAAATTATTGTTCTTGCCTACCTAGGATTTTCTATAGTTTGTTGAATGAATTGAGAGAAGATTTTAAAGGGAATGACATTCAAGTTCTTAGCAAAATCTAGATGAAAATGAAAAGGCTTTCACGCTTGTGAAATGGGTATTACAGAACTTATATAGATTAAACCATTTATCTATAAAATTAGCCTTGGATATTCTCTTTCATAATTCATCTACTCCATCTTATTCCCATCCTTTGACCCCTCGTCGCTAGAAGTATATATATATATGTTTTTGTTATAGATTACATAGTTTTGTCCTTCATGTGCACTATGAATGTTAGAACACTTTTTCAACCATTATCCTCTTATATGTGCTCACTTCATTTGACTTTTTTGGTTATTCATTTTCCCCTTCTCTTTGTTTTCTTATTTATTCTCTTTTATCCTTTTTCCTATTGTTGTCCTTTATATATTTGTTCTTCCCTTTTGTTTCTTCCTTTAGAGCATAAATGATTATAGCACATATTGATTCATTCTGTTATTGTTACCTCTCACTTAAGTAACAAGACTTTGTCCAAAACTATCCTATTAAAGCATCCCTTGACCTAGTCACATACTTGCAACATCTATTGCTACGATGAGTTTGTACCTTTTTTTTGTGAGGATTTTTGGATATTTGACCCCTTCACACATTCACCTTATATTTGTCACTTACCCCGAGACTTTTAAACCTTGTTGGATACAATAATCATACTCAAAACTTTGAATTTCCCCTCTATATTCCCAATATTTGAAACTCAATTTACAACCTTGTGATTGGATCACCTTCCTTCCTCCTTTCCTTACCTAGATATGAGTACAATTTAGATTATAATTAAGAAGAAGAAATATTCATAATAGACTAATCTAATCCTTGATGATGAGCCCTTACATCTTACTAGTTGTGTGAAGTTAGACTATGAGGGTGACATCAAAAAGACAAATAAAACAAAAATCAAAAGCATGCAAGTATAATAGATAAAATTATATCGCAAATCAAAGCAACTCAAAGGCTAATTTAAATCAAAATAAAATACTTGACTTGAGATGGCCCACTTCTTATCTATCCCTTTCTTTTTTTCTCTACCTCACGAGTCATTATAGGATTTGTGGTGAGCTAAGATGTTTTCTATTCCTTTTCTTCTAGTATCCATGACCTTAGTATGAGACTCTATCTTAGCACTTCCACCTTTTTCACTTCCCAGTCCTTGTTAAAATCTCTTTTCATACTATCCCTCAAAATCCAAGGTCCACATTGATAAACTCTCCAAATAACTCAGAACAAGACACCTACACCTCTTCTCCCCTACACACACCCTACATTGTTACACATATTTCCCATTAGACACTACAACCTATATACCAAAGATGGAAGTAAGCAAGCCTCCTATTTGCATTGATGGATAAGCTCAAGACTACATTGTTGGAACCACTGACACAGTTGTCATCATAACCATGTACTTGAGGACTTGGCATTTCCATTTTTGTTCTTTTTCCCATTTTTAGTTATCCTTAGCCTTTTGTTTTGCATTTTCAATTCCTACCCCAACCCTCCCCCCTCCTTGTTCTTCTTTCTATCTTCAATCTTTTACTTGTTTTACATCTCCTTGTCGCCTTGTTGCATTACCTAGTGTCTTTGTCTCCTTTTGCCTCCTTCACCTTGATTGATGATTTTCCTTTTCTTTATTGGTGTTATGCTTGTATCTTATCCATCCTCATAGCCTTATGTATGCACATATAGGGACGGGCTCCATCCTCATAGCATGATGTGGTCTCAACTATGTTCTTTCTATTTTCATTTAATTGAATTACCCTTTATTTTTGGTGTTTCCAATTATTATTTTATGTTCCTTGTTCTCTTGCGAGAATTATATTCTTACATCCTCTTGATCTTTTGGTGCTTATTGTTTTATCCTTCCATTTTTTCATGATTATTGTGGTGCCTTTTCTTCTCTTGGGGGTATCACCTAAGTGTTCCATACCATTGCATACATTAAAAAAAATTCCTCTTCTTATGTCTTTGGACACATCTCCTTAGTCAATTTAAAATGACTAGGCAAAGGTGTGCTAACAACTTTGGCATTTTCCATGTTAAACTGTTTCAACACCTTTTCAATATAATCACTTTGAGATAGAGTTACTTTTTTGTTTTTTCTATCTCGTGAAATCCTCATATCAAGGATTTGTTTCGTTGCACCCAAATCCTTCATAGCAAAATATTTTGCTAACTTCTATTTCAATTCATTAATATGTTTCATGTTAGATCTTGCAACAAGCATATCATCAACATATAAACATAGGATAATATAACTGCCATTATCCAACCTCTTAAAATAGACATAGTGGTCAAAATGACGTTGACTGTAACCTTGTTCAATCATAAAATTATCAAATTTTAAATACCATTGTCGAGGTGTTTGCTTTAAGTCATACAAACTCTTTTTTAATCTGCACACTAAATTCTCCTTACCCTTGACCTCAACGTGTTTAAATTGCATCATTTATCTAGGCCTTGAATTTCAAGAAAATATAGTAGATGGTAGTACAATTGTATGTGCAAGAAAGTGTCATAGCTTGAAGATAGTTATGGATATTTACTTATTAGAGAGAGTTGTGTTTACCATTCTAGTGGGAGGAGTTGATAAGCAAATTGGATCATTCTTATTACAAGAGAAAAAAAGATCAACTATAGTCAATATTTTACATCTTAACTTTTCCTTTTTATAAGTAAATCTTGGGGTGGTCTACGATATCTTAGGGAAGTCAAAAAAAGGGGGCAAGAGGGGGGAATGTAATTTTTTTATTTGGCAATGAAATCACCAATTATAGTAGGGGTGATTTTGTAATTGTCTTGAAAATTTCCATAACTACAAGCATGTGTAGGATCTAATTACATAGATACCATAGTAATTAAGTAGCTACTCAAATGGTTTTATTTTCACCTTGATGATTACATAATTTTCGATCTATGAGAATTGACAATTTCAACATTCTATCTCATGGGGTAGAGTAACTACTGGAAATAATGTCTCTACCCTTTCTTTATGATTGTATGGGTTAAAATGGTCTTTTCAAGGCATGAGGAGCATAAAAATAGGTTGGAAACATGTTGTAAATGTTAGCACTTAGATCATTCTTCATGTATTGTTGAGTTTTCAAGAACAATAAGCTATAATACAAGGATTTCAAATTAAGTTGTGGGAAAATAATGTATGTGGAGCTTGGTGCTACATATCCATGAGATCATTTCTTGTCTTGAAGACATTTACTTACATGAAATTGACTTTATTAGTAGCCACAACAACTTAATATTGGTGGATTTTCAACCCATTAAGGATTTCTCTAGAGTAAATATGTACTTTCAATCTAATCTCATTATTTTCCATGTTATTCTTAGTTTTTTAAAGGATTTGAGTGTTGTTATGGATGTTCATATGAACCAAGTAGATTTTATATGCATTGATGTGTATTTTATCATCTTAATTTGGAGAATTTATTGTCCTAGTGAGTTGAATTTGTAGGCGAATAAAAAAAGGTGGATTGTGTTATTCTTATCACCAACACATTCATAAGATTGACCTTCCTTTGAAAACCCATCTTACTATTCAAGGTCAAATAAATTTCCACTTATATATAGTCATAGATAAATCATATATTCTAATTATTCTCACCAAAAAAGGGGTTATATACATGCATGCATAAGTATTATCCATTTGAATTATTTAACCTTCTTAAAATGACATTCTTAACAAAATTAGCCTTTAATCCATGGTTACTACTAGTAATTTGTAAGCTTGTGTGTATGTTACATTAGATGGAGGTTGTTAGAGTAATCATGCATTTATCTAATAATTAATCAATCTTTAATTTATTATTAGGCTATTTTATTTCATGTACTTAAGCTAATCTTAGGAGGTTGTTAGAGTAATCATGCATTTATCTAATAATTAATCAATCTTTAATTTATTATTAGGCTATTTTATTTCATGTACTTAAGCTAATCTTAGGAGTGCATTCTTCTATTAACTGAAGTGAGCTATTATTAGATCATTTTTTCTCATCACATAGGATGACGACACTTGTCATGCTCTAATCCCTTTATCATTTAGGATTGCTCTTATAAAACACTCACCCTCATTGTATTATCTCTCTCCAACTCTTGAAGATCTCCTTGAAGACTTTTGAGGTTCATTTTGTAAGTTTTTCTTGTTGAGGATATAGCAAGTCATTGTTTGCAACCCTCGTGCATGGAAGGTGTTTTTGTTTATTGATCACGTGTCTTGCGTTTATTCACAATTCTAACATGGTATCAAAGAATAGATTCAACGAAACACATTCTCAATGTTTTTTTTCAACTGGGGTTACAAGAGCAAATATGAAATCTTCATTTTTTTTGCAAATTTTAGTGTTGAGTGATTGTTCACTTTGGTGCAAAAAGGACCTCACCATTGCATTTAGGAGGTCGATTCAATGAATTTTGACTATAAATTGTCCCTATTTCACTATTAGTATTTTGAGACAGTTTTTTTACAAGGGCCTTTGTACAACCCTTGTCAATCCGTACGTACAAAAATTCAAAAAGAAAACAAAAAACAAAAAGTTTATAGAACTTATAGCGCTAGCACTATTTTTAGCATTGGACTAGTTTTAATGCTAACTTTAGTGCTGCACTAGTGCCAACACTAACTTTAACGTTGCGCCAGTGCTATTTTTAGCGTTGTACTAGCACCAACGCTAACTTTTAGCATTGCGCTAGTGTTAGTGTTAAGGGCTTAAGCCTATCACTGCTAGCAGCATAGTGAGGCTACTAATCGCTAGAAATTATTCCACAGACTGCTAGCACACATGAGCTTGGTTCTGCTGCCCTAGTCACATGGGCAATCAACACCCAACCTCCAAGAGTTTTTTTTTTTGCTTTTTTGCAACTTTAGCAAGATTAGGAAAATCATGATAACTTCTCAATTGAGTATCAAAATTGGGTAAATGAGATATCGTCAAAAAGCTAGTTTTGAGCAATATCTAATGGTGTGTAGTTTTATTCTCAGATTTTGTTTCTAATACATTTTATTGCCTATCAAAATCAGATGTTTTGTTTTCACTCCCGAGCTCACACTTTTGACTAGTTTCTCTATTTTTCACAATTCCATCGATATTAGAAAGGTCTTTTAGAGCTCTTCATAGATATTCATGCAATTTTTCAAATTTTCTCCAAGTATATTTTATTTATGTATTTTGTTTCACATTCTAGTGAATTATTTGAACGTTTTAGCTCCTGGATTTTTTTTATTTGCATGGGATGACTTGTTTTAGGCTGTTCTACATGCATTTCTAACTTTTTATCCTATTTGGGTATTTTGAGCATCTTTTGCATGCAATTTCTTTGTAGATGCACTAAGATAAAGTGTCATTTTCGTGTATATTTTTTGGGGATTTTACACATCCTATTGTGTCTTTTGTACTCACACTATGATATAAAGTGCCATAGGTGGGTTGTGAGTGCCTTTGTTTTTCCATTACACATTTGTCAAGTGAGTGTTTCTTCCATGACAACATTGAATCTTGGTGATTCTTGTTTCATGTGTGTGCGCCTTTTTTTCACACCCTTTTTATTTGTAGGTACTCTTTTGTACACAGATATTCTCGATTCTCCTTCATGCACTTCTTGGTGACGCACAGTTTTAGTGGACCTATCTCACCTCTCCCTTTCTGCATTATGAGGGGTTTCTACTATTGGTGCTAATGCTTCCTTGGTTTCATTTTTTAGATTGATCTATGTATCTATTTCTTGTTCATATGTACTAGGCGGATGTAGCGGCTCACTACACATTGATTTCGATGAGGGAGAATTTACCATATGGATACTCTTGCATTCCTTTTTTGTGGAGGCAATCTTCTATTTTCATTTGATCAATGTTCTTCTGACTATCGGTACTTGTGCCATTTGTATCTTTGAATTCCAAATATTTACCTTTGTTTGCCATCTAATTTGAGTAGTGGCGTTGGGGGCACTCATGCAGATTCTTGTCTTCTTGATCTTTATCATCATCTATTTCAGAGGATGTTCTTCATTTTAGCACTATATTAGTCATCATTCGGCAATTTATCTACAACTTCTTCATGCTTCAACGATGTTCTTCATGTTCCTATTCTTTTTGGGATGGTTTTTGGAGGCTTCTTAGTCCTTTCATCTTTCTCTCTTTTGGAGAGGAGTTTTTCCACAAGGTTTTCTCCTTTTCTCCAATTGTGAGATATTAGATTATTTGTACATGGGTACCTTATCAAGCCTTGTTTACTAGGACCCATCATGCATTCTTTGATTTTTATGTATTGGCCTTTTTAGGGTGTTTAGCTGCTCCCTAAGTTTTCACTTAAGGAGGGATGTTAGAATAATCATGTATTAGCTAATAGTTAATTAATCTTTAATTGATTATTAGGCTAATTCATTTCATGCACTTAAGCTAAACTTAGGAGTGCTTTTTTTCTATTAACTGAAGTGAGCTATTATTAGATCATGCTATCTCATCACATTAGATGATGACACTTGTTATGACCTAATCCCTTTATCATTTAGGTTTACTTTTATAAAACACTTAGCCTCATTGTATTATCTCTCTTGAACTCTTGAAGATCTCCTTGAAGACTCTTGAGGTTCATTCTATAAGTGTTTCTCGTTGAGGATATAGCAAATCATTGTTTACAACTCTTTTGTGTGGAAGGTGTTTTTGTTTATTTTTTGATCTCGTGTCTCGTGTTTATTCACAATTCTAATAGAGGTGAATTGTATCAATCCTAGGAAACTAATATTTTTACAAATATTTGGATCCTTATTATGTATTGACATCTAGTTCCACATATAAATATTTATAATCTTTTATTACATGTGAAACAATGTTGATTAGGTATAGTAATGATGTAAGAGTTTAATAAAAGTGCATCCATGGAGAAGTATGTTGATTTCATTGTTCTTATTACTTTGAGTAGTTAGATAGAAACATCCTTTCTCATGAACTATCCATTTTCAAGGTTCATGTCCTTACCTAAGGGTATCACCAAAATAAAAGAAATTTAATTTTCATATCAATAATAAATATTTCTAGTGACCCACACCAATACTAAGGACAAACCTCATGTAGATATATGTGGGTTTTCATATTTTAATAGGTTATCATTTCTTAAATATAATCTTGCATCAATTGTGTAGGATTAAAGTCAAATAATAAATTCAAAGAGGAATATGTTATACAAATTTACTATAGACTAGATCTACTAGGTATGACAATTACGCATACAAAACCATATAATCTTTACCATAGTTTTTTTGTGGAGTTTAACATTGGAGGGTACAAGGATAAAATTTTGTGTGGCATCATCCCAATGGATGTTTGTAATTTGCTTTTAGGGAGGCCTTGGCAATATGATAGGAAAGACAAGCATGATGGGAGAAAGAACACCTATGTTATTGAAAAGGATGGGGTCTCATTCACTCTCACACCATTGCAAGATGAGGACACAACTACACATGAAGGACCTAGTGTGATGTTGGTTAATGAAAAAGAGTTCCTTAAGAGTTTGGAAGAAGAGAACATGGGTTTTGCAATTGTGGTAAGGCCTAAATCTTTCATGGTAGTAGATAAGAAGAAAGAAGAGGTCCCTTTGGGGGTGAAAGCATTGTTGAAGACATATGCTGATATTGTGGTAGATGGGGTTTCAGATGTATTACCACCTATAAGAGACATTAGCCATCAAATAGACTTCATTCCAAGAGCTAGCTTACCCAACAAGGCTGCTTACAAAATGACTCCTCAATAAAATGAAGAGATAAAGAGGCAAGTACAAGGACTTCTTGACAAGGGGCTGATTAGGGAGAGTTTGAGTCTTTGTGTTGTTCCCATAGTCCTAGCACCAAAGAAAGGAGGAGAGTGGAGGATGTGCACTGATTGAAGGGCCATCAACAAGATTACTATAAGGTATAGGTTTCTTATTCCAAGAATTGAAGATCTAATGGATTGTTTGGAGGGTGCATGTTATTTCTCCAAGATTGATCTTAAGAGTGGCTACCATCATATTAGAATCAAACCTGGTGATGAGTGGAAAACAACTTTTAAAACAAATGAAGGTTTGTATGAATGGCTTGTGATGCCTTTTGGCTTGTCAAATGCTCCTAGTACCTTTACGCGCTTGATCAATGAGGTGCTCAAACCCTTCATAGGTAAGTTTATTGTTGTATATCTAGATAATATTCTTGTCTTCAACAAAACTAAAGAGGAACATTTGCAACATTTAGATATGGTTTTGAGGAAGCTACATGAGGAAAAGCTAATGATAAACTTGAAGAAGTGTGAGTTCTTGAAAATAGAATTGGTCTACCTTGGGTTTGTGGTGACTAATGGCACTTTGAAGATGTAGCAAAGTTGAGGCTATTTTTAATTGTCCTACACCAAAGTCAGGGGCTGAGGTAAGGATCTTTCATAGTTTAGCTAGTTTCTACAGAAAATTCATAAGAGGTTTCAGTCATGTGTGTGCTCCTATGATTGATACAATCAAAGGTGATAAAAGAAAGAAATTTGTTTGGTCTAAGGAAGCTGATAGGAGTTTTGAATTTTTGAAAAATAAAGTTGTTGAGCAACCCATCTTGACTTTGCCTAGCTTTGATAAGGTC
Source organism: Sequoiadendron giganteum (assembly GCA_007115665.2). Taxonomy (NCBI): domain Eukaryota; kingdom Viridiplantae; phylum Streptophyta; class Pinopsida; order Cupressales; family Cupressaceae; genus Sequoiadendron; species Sequoiadendron giganteum. The sequence goes on from CM021103.1 coordinate 553,954,551, forward strand.
TTCACCATTGAATGTGATGCAAGTGGTCATGCTATAGGTGTTGTCCTAAGTCAAGAAAATAGACCTATTGCATTTTTGAGTGAAAAATTGAATGAAGCTAAGAAAAAGTATTCCTCATATGATTTTGAGATGTATGCCATGGTACAGTCATTGAAGAAGTGGAGACACTATCTCCTTCCTAAATAATTCATTCTTTTTACCGACAATCATGCTTTGTAATTTATTAATAGCCAGGACAAGCTCAACCATAGACATGCTAAATGGGTGGAGTACCTACAAAGCTTCACCTTTACCATCAAACATAAGAAAGGGAAGTCAAACAAGGTGGAAGATGCATTGAGCAAGAGGACATTCTTGGTCCAGGAAATTCAGTTACAAAGTGTATGGTTTGATTCTCTAAAAGGTATGTATGAAGAGGATGACGATTTCAAAGAGATTTATGCTTCTTGTAATCAATTCAATGGAGATTTTCATGAAAAGAATTCTGATTTTTTGATTCAAGAAGGTTTACTGTTTAAGGGGGCCCAACTTTGTGTGCCCAAGTTCTCTATGAGAGATAATTTAATTAAGGAAAAGCACAGTGGTAGTCTTGCAGGTCACTTTGGTGTTGACAATACTTTGGAATAGGTAAGAAGGCACTATTATTGGCCAAAGATGCAAAGTGATGTGAGAAAGTTTGTAGAAAAGTGTGTTGTTTTTCAAAGGGCCAATGGTTGTAGTACTAGTGCAGGTCTATACCAATAACTTCCAGTCCCAAATAGGCCTCGGGAGTCCATAAGCATCGATTTTGTGATGGGGTTGCCTAGAACCCAAAGAGGTTTTGATTCAGTGTATGTGGTGGTGGATAGGTTTAGTAAGATGGCACACTTTATACCTTGTAA
>CM021103.1:554582473-554598513 GCA_007115665.2 Sequoiadendron giganteum
GTATAGGGGTTGAGGGATTAGGGTTTAAGGATCGAGGGATTAGGGTTTAAGGGTTTAAGGGTTGAGGGTTGAGGGATTAAGAGGGTATAGGGGTTGAGGGATTAGGGTTTAAGGGTTGAGGGTTGAGGGATTAAGAGGGTATAGGGGTGGAGGGATTAGGGTTTAAGGGTTGAGGATTGAGGGTTGAGGGATTAAGAGGGTATAGGGGTTGATGGATTAGGGTTTAAGGGTTGAGGGTTGAAGGTTGAGGGATTAAGAGGGTATAGGGGTTGAGGGATTAGGGTTTAAGGGTTGAGGGTTTAAGGGTTGAGGGATTAAGAGGGTATAGGGGTTGAGGGATTAGGGTTTAAGGGTTGAGGGTTGAGGGTATAGGGGTTTAGGTATTAGGATTTAAGGGTTGATGGTTTAAGGGTTGAGGGATTAATAGGGTATAGGGGTTGAGGGATTAAGTTTTAAGGGTTGAGGGTTGACGGTTGAGGGATTAAGAGGGTATAGAGGTTGAGGGATTAGGGTTTAAAACCTTAACCCTTAAACCCTTAACCCTTTAAACCCTTAACTATTAACCCTCTACCCTTTATCTCTCTCCCAGTTCATCTCTCCCTCCCTCTTTATCTCCATCTCTCCCACTATCTCATTCTCCTTGGTGCAGGAGCACCTAGGCTAACCTCCATTTTTCTTGTCATTTTTGGCTTGTATCTGACATTGGCCAAGTCAGAGTGTGTGTGTGTGTTTTAGACCTTAGAAGGTCATTGCAATGTGGGCTAGGTGAGTTAGTCATTAGGACTAAGGTCACCAAAATTAGTCATTGTTAGTAGCTTTTAATTGCTTAGTCTTTTGTAGCTTAATGGTTGGTTTGGAGTCTTAAATGTGTTCTAAACACACGAATGATGTTAGAAAAGATGCCATGAGGCCATTAATGGAGTTGGTTACTCAAAATATAGGAGATAGAGGTCCTAAGAATCAGGACGATGGCATAATGACAAAATTGCCAAATGTAGTTACAAAGTTGTCATGACAACATTTGCCATTATGGAAAATGTTGCATGCAACTTGGTTGCATAGGATCCCCTAAAAGATGGGAGTGGGAGATCGACCAACAGACCCTAAAAACATGGTGAATGACATCTAATGTAAGGAGGATGTTTTTTTGTAACAAGGGGGTGGAATAGAAGATAAATCTATAACTATGTTTTGAGAAGAACCCGAGCATTTCATGGTGACAGTGAGATTACATTGTTTGATACTTAAAGATTAGTTTTGGATTTGAATAGTGTAGGATGTTTTAAGACTTTTCTAGTTGGTGTGTTAGTGGTTTTGAGTTACTCTTCTAATTGTAGGGAAATAAGTTTTAATTAGACAGTGTGCTGGTTCTTTTTAGACTGTTTTTGCTTTCATGGCTCTCACTTGAGATTCAAACCTTGAAACTTCGGAAAGGGGGATAAATCTTAGAGTGGAGCCATTGTACATAATGTATATAGTGGTAGGAGACCAAGGAAGCAAGGTTACTAGTTTAAATGTCAAGCTCTAGGTGAGTTAGGAGAACCCGGTTAGAGGTTTGACAGTGTGAATTGAAGAAAATAGGCAAGGGAGTGAAGTACAGTACAGGATAAGTACAAATCCAGGTGGGACTTGAATAGTTCTTGATATGACAAGAGAATTGAGGGACTATTGATCCATTTGGGTGAGATGTGAGCAAGAAACCAATAGGGTCCTACAAACTAGGCCTCCTCAAGATAAATTTTGTCACCCGGTTCGAGAAAGGTTTGGTGATCCCTCAAAATGGACCCAAATGGAAACACATGGAGGGTCTTCAAGATGTTTGGGACCCCTGAAATCAATTCGATGATTTTTGTGTTGATGGCACTTAGAGTCTTCTAAGTGTAGGAGGAATTGTTGAAGTAAACTAAGGGTGATTGTCCTTCAAGGTTAAGCACAAGGAGTGAGGCTCTTAGAGAAGAGTTAGGCAAGGTCTTAGTTAATCATCTAAGCCTTTTTGAGATCCTAGAGGAGATTAGGATCCTAGGAGAAGACAATCAAGGTCTTCTTAGCACTTGTGAAAGCACACCATGAAGTTCAATACATCACTCCCCCTCTCCCTCTCCCTCCCTCTCTCTCTCTTTCTCCCCCTCTCCCCCTCTCTCACTCTCTGCCACTATCTCTTTCTACCCCTCTCCCTCTCCCTCCCTCTCTCCCTCTCTCTCCCTCTTTCTCTTTCTCTCCCACTCTCTCTTTCTCCCACTCTCTTTCTTTCAAACATACACCCTCTACCTTTAACCCTGACCCCTTAAACCCTAAAACAATTATACCCTCAACCCTACCTCCCTCTCTACTATATATTTGTCCTCATTGTCTACCTCTCTCTCTCTCTCCCCCCCCCCACACACACACACACACACACACACAATCACCTCTATCTCCTCTACTATAAGGGTACAAGGGATATATATACAATTAGGATAGAGGGTATAGACAAAGAGGGAGAAAATAAATCTATTTAAAAAACCATATTTCATATAACACGAGCGTGTTTTGAAGAAGTAGAGATGTTACCATTTTAGCAAGAAATAATGCGCTCACATTATAACGCGAGGGTGTTTTAGCTTCCACTAAAAAAGGTAAAAAAACTCAATATACCTATGATGTCAAGGCCCACATTCTACATATTATCCTGGTTTTGCACGTGCTCTGACAAAAAGTATCTTTTTTATGATGTTGTGAAGTGTGCAAGCATGTTATTCACATTCCACCACCGTTTCCATGATCTTTCTACCACCTTTGCATGAAATAGAAAAGTTTCCATGTTGAAAGACATATTCAAGTTTGAATTTCATTGAAAACTGATATACAATTGAAGTTTGGAGGGGAACAAGCTTTTGAAAAATTCAAATTGTTGTGAAGTTTGAAGAAAGAAGAAGCTACTGAGGCTACATAATTGGGTTGAAATCCTCCATTTGAAAGTTTTGTTTTTTAGGTATGTGAATTCTTTACACATTTTCTTTCATTCTATTATGGATTGCTTTCATTTTTGTTAGTTTGCATATTCCATGTTGATAATTGTTTGTTTATCATTATAACCTTAGGTTGTCAATGCACAGTTTAAATTACACAATTATATACACTTGCCAATTACCATTTTAAACCTGATACAAAGCATCTACCAGGATCCACAAATCATCAAGGGTACTTCTGACCCTAACTTAAATCGATGAAGATCAACCAACAAACTCAGTCATCTTTTCATCAAAATCCTTCAATTTCACTTGATTTCATATTTCCACAAAACATTAGAACTTGGATTCAACTTTTTGTTAGACTCAAAAATAGATTAACCATCATAAAATTTATTGTAACATAGCATAAACCTAATTAGAAAATCAAAACCATTCATTTCGTTCATGATTCACTGATTGAAGAACTCAATGTTGCAACTCACATGGAAAAATAACAACAAATCATGGAAGGTAACTACCAACCTTTATCCAGACATCCAAGACACTATAATCAGCATGTTATTGATTGAAATAAACCAAATACACATTCAAAATATCTCACCAAAATTCATCCTTTTAGCATGCTTCCCCTAGCAGTATTCCAAACCGGTGGTGTAGGGGCACCTACAAAGATGTTTCAAAATCTACTTTGGTGATGGTTTGTTTTAAGGTCTTTGGGTGATTTCAAGATTTTTTAGATGCTTTTCCATATATTTTATTGAAAATAAGGTCTAAATAGACCAATCTTTCATGTATTTAGGGATTTTGTGAGTTTGGTGATCAAATGTGCAAGTATGCACTCTTGTTTCAGAAAATTGTCAATTTTTCCATATAATCTTTGAAGGAAAATTATTGAAATTGTAAATGGAAGTGAAAGAAAAGAGTCTAGAAGTTGTATTAGGGATGAAATAAAGGTGTTTGAGTGGTCCTAGGTGTCTTGGACAACAAAGTTGCATAATGTTTCCTATTTAGCAAAAGTTGTCAATGTTAGCAATTTTTAATACAAATGAAGGTCTTGGTGTGAAATTGATATTCTTCCATAAAGGAATGTTCCTACTTTCATTTTTCTCCCTTTGAAGAGGTTTTCATTGAACTTTGTGCTTCGAATTCATAAATTTCTAGAAATCGGGTTCTTGGACAGTCAAGGGTTTGAGGGAAATTTAATGGACCTTAGATAGCATCCCACCTATTGTTCTCTTTGTGACTCAGTGGGGTGACTATGTAGGATGTAATTATGATGTTCTTAGGAGTAGAGAAGAACAAGTTTAAATTTTCCTTATGAATGATGCTGATTTAAGGGGAAATACCTTATTTTCTCATAGAAAATAATGGTGAAGACCTAAGAAAGAGGGTTGCAGCATTTTCAGATGGAAGATGAGGGTTCCTTAAGCTTGGGGGGACCTATACAGATGTGTCTAGGCATTTTTTTTTAATTGGGAAGTTGTGGAAGGTAGAGTTTCAGTAAGGAGGCCTAAAAACCCTTGTTTCCTAGGTTATAGAGAGGTTTTTGAAACTTGTTGATGGAATGAGTACTTGGGGTCCTCAAACCTTGATAATTGTTAGTTTTGAAACCTAAGACAAGACTATTTTCAGGAATGGAGGCTTGGTGGTGGGTTCTTGAGGGGGTCCCTTTGTAAAATTAGCTAATTTGGGCCCTAAAACAGTGAACTAAAATTAAATCTCCCCCCTAAACATCTAGAATGACTCAAAATAACTAAATACATATTAAGAGTGGTCTCATACACCTTATTTAACATAGATCAAGATCTTAGACTAAAAAAACAAGAACCTTTCTTTTACCTATCTTCACATGCACCAAAAAGCCTCCTTTTTACCCAAGAAACTAGTGGTTTATTGAAAAAAACACATCCAACCCTCACACAATCTTATGAATACTTAAAAAATTTCTAAAATGGTCTGCACAAACTCAATTCAACAAGAAACCATGCTTCCCCAATGCAAAACACACTTTATCATATCAAAACCACTCGAGATCTCATGGAAAACTCAAAATTTCACTCTAAGGCTTCATGCCCAACACCCTTTTAGACCTCCCCTACACACAAACAACATTACCTCACCTATTTATTGATGATATTCCTTCAAATATTCATAATAATTCTTTGCATCGATGTTTTCCTAAAGCCTAGACAACAACTTCTTGAATTGACAATTTTCATTCAATGGTGCTCCTGCACCATGTATGCTTCCATATTTTGTATAAGTATATATGACATAAGTTGAAATTTTGTATGCTTGTCCATGCTACAGATAAAATTATTCACCATGCTGAAGAAAAATACAAAGAAGAAACTAACAGACGAAGAGAAGGAAACCTTCAAAGCAAAGGAGAGAGTTCAGATGGCGGCATATCGTGAAAAGAAAAAATTGGGAACGATTGACAAAAACAAGCCAATTGAAGAGGAACCTCAATCATGAAAAAGAGAAAAGGAATTGGTAGCACAAAAGGAATGAATGTGAAAGCATCGTGGTAAGACAGATTTAGATACCATAGTTGGAGACACACCCTCTACGGCAAGTGAATATGAAGGGACACCATTAAGCACACGCAAATATGGAGGGACAACATCTACCGGAAGTGAATATGGAGGGACACAATCTACTTCAAGTGAATATGGAGGGACACCATCTACCACAAGTGAATATTTTTGGAAACCATCCAACACATCTCAAGTTGAGAGTACATCATCACTCGAATTTGACGAAGAAGGTATGCCATCATCCCCACGTGAACCTCAAGGTATGTCTTCTTCTCCACCCTCAATCGAAGGTATGCAATATAGCCCACCTCAATTAAATATTGATGAAATTCCTGATGTTGAGATGTATGTACCTATGAGAACACCACCTAGAATTTTTCATAGAAAGCCAAAGTATTTGATTAATATTGATGAGGATATTTTGCAGCACATGGAAGGTAAGATTCCAGTATGCACTTGTAGAAGATATGTTGATAAGATTTTGGAAATTCTTCTTTGAAAGGCTAAATGAGACCACAAGATGTCAACTATTTGTTGAAATGATGTGGGGTGTAAATTATAGGAACATCATGAAGACTCTTGGGTTGAGAACATCGAATGAATCGAGTGAAGATACTATTGTGAAGAATCTAATGGATGCTTATGAGAGTGTGGGTAAAACCTCACGCTCAAAGGATAGTAATGTCACCCGACATGTCATTACATTAACTTTGGTAAGCTGTCAAACAAAGAGAGCTCATCTCATTAGAAAGATGAATGAACAAATGAGAATTAGTAGAAAAACTTTATTAAGAGCCATTCACAGGCAGCAAAGAATTGAGTGCACTGATTCAAATGAATTATGGGAATTCTCGGGGAGACTGTCACAAAAAGATAAATAAGTTTTCGAAGCCTTGAGAACACTAAATGAAGAGTATTGGAAGAATAACACAAGTCCATCTCCAAATCAAAGGGATGTGGCAAGAATGAGAATCGATTGTCGAAATCATGAGCCACATCCAAAGCATTTTTTGGATATGACTCAAACCCAATTTTTTCATAAATTTGAAAATGATTATCCTCAAATTAGTATTTTTCAAAGATTTTTTGAAATACTTAAACCTTTTTATGTCAAGATAAATCACACACGCACTACTTTTTGTTGTAGACTACATATTAAATTCTCTAACCATTATGATGTTTATCATTCTATATGCTTAGATTTGCATACTAACGATGTTTTGTAGGATTGTGGCATAGAAGCCCCACCAAAATATTCAAGAGAGTTATTATCAAAAAAATTATGTGAAGTAGAGGATGGCCAGATATTCTATAGGACAACATGCTTGGATGGTTCATGCGAGTGTTGCAGTGGCTTCCAACGTATGCCAATATGTCAACATATGGAAAGCACGAATGAGGTGGGACAAGAACTAGTAGAGTTTGGGAAGTATAAAATAGTGGCATATGCTACAAAAGATGGGTCTCAAGAAAAAAGGTGTGATTTGGTTATTGAGAAGATTTTAGTGTACCAGTTTATGTCCATGTTTCATGATAATATACTATCTGAGTATGCAATGCATACCCATAGAGCCCAATGGTTGGACACACAATTCAAGCTATGTAAGGACACATTTCCAGTTGGCAGCATAGTAGTGGTTGACTTTGTAGAGAACTACACTCTACAACCACAGTGCAAGGTGCAGTCATAGTATTACAACTCCACACAGGCTTCGATATTTATGCACATAGCATTCATTCATGCATCTGATAGTACAAATGAACAAAGGAAGGTATTGAGGGAGTACCACTTTTACATTAGTGATGATTGCACACATTCTCTAGATTTCATGCAAGGTTGCTTCTAGATGTTCTACAGTGGTTTGGCTTAGAGGGGCATAGCATACAACCGACATATAATATGCTCAGATTACTATGCAACACAGTTCAAGAACTCATGCATGTTCTACTGGTTGTGCAACATGCATGTCATTCCAGGTGTTCAACATATGTGGAAATTTTGTGAGGTCAGGCATGGAAAGGGAGAGCATAATGGTGCGGGAGGATGTGTGAAAAGAGCATTAGCACGAGAAGAGTTAAAGTATACAGACAGTGCAAATTTGACAGATGAAAAATCAATCGTTGAGTGGTGTAATGCTTCGATGGGTCGAGGTAATGAAGGTACATCTTTAGTTCATATATTTTTTTGGTTGATGGATGATACTAACATTGCACCATATGAGGATTGTTGTACCCTAACAGGATCGAGTGAGGTACACTCTTTCCTTAGCTCAAATACAGGTTCATGGAGTATCGATACACGAAAGATGGCATGCTTTTTTTCTTCATGTACAATGCAAGCCTAGAATGATTGTGAGTCAGGGGAGTGGGTTGACAAGTTATCTTAGCCCACTTCACATGTATCACCCTCTGACAACATTGGAACTGACACAGATGGAATCATCGGTCGACTTTGACCACGTATCAGATCTAGCTCAACCAGGTGATACATCTACTTGCTTAGTTGTTGAAATTCCATATCGTTATCTTACTTTGTAGTGTATTTGTAATATTGACTAATTTCAAGAGATTTGTTGCACATATCAATGCAGGGAATGTTTATGCAGTTATTGCAGATGAAGACAATGAAGAGGAAACAAAATATTACTTGTGTCGTTGTGTTGAGGCAAAAAATAAATTGGAGGCCCCAATTATAGATGGAGAAAACATCGAATACCCTATAGGCTCAATTGTGGTTACTGGAATGTGGCTTAGAAGGTACCCACATTCGAGTGTTAAACATTGGTTGTTTCAGGACTTTGAAATGCATCGTAAGATTCTTCATTACTCGAACCTTGTCGTGGCATCCAATGTTTGTTTTCCCAAATATGGGGATAGACCTTTGAACAAGACCTTGTGGAAGGTTTGTGATTCTAACCATGAGGCAATACTTGACACAATAAAGAGTAGAGCAGACCCAGATGGTTCGTTGGATTAATTTGTAAGTATATGTAGATTGGTTCTTATTAATTTATACTTGTATGCACATTAATTTGTTTGATGCCAGTGCTATCATCTTCTTTTACTTATCCTATTTGTAAGTAACCTACTAAATAGTGATTGGTGTCCCCTTGCAGAAAATACATATATATGAGCCACCCAAGTGAATGTCAGCCAAAAAAGCAATGCAACATCCTTATTTTGATGATCTTGACAAATCTCAATCATGATTTTAAGCCATTATAAAAGTGTGTGCAAAGCTTAGTGAGGTAAGTTCAAGTTATTAATTTGAAGTTAACCTTATCATGAGCAGCTATGATGTAGACATTATAAGAGCATCTCAAATTTGAACTTACTCTATTCATGAGAGGTGTTGTGTGCAATACATATCTTAGAACTCCCAGTAAAGATGTATGACCAGGAGTGACTAAGTTGTGAGACCTGCATGCCTATTTGTAAGTGCCTTCCATCTATTTTCATTTCATTTCCATTTTGGATGCTCTTTCTTTTTCTCTTTTACTTTTCGTAGTTGTAAGTAAACTACTAAACATTGATTGATCTGTGATTGCATAAAATGCTGATTTATGAGCCATCAAAGAGAATCTCATCCAAAAAAGAAATGCAACATCCTTATTTTGATGATCTTGACAAATCTCAATTCTGATTTCAAGCCATTCTAAAAGAGCGTGTGAAGCTTAGCGAGGGAATATCAAGTTACTCAATTGAAGTTAACCTCATAATGAGCATGTATGATGTAGACATTTAAAGAGAATCTTGAATGTATGGTTGACATCAAGTAAAAGATCCGTGAAACGAAGTACCTAAGGTATTGTAATGAGATTTACTCAAATACTGTAGTTTTGGAGTTCATGTTTGGTGCAGTAGCACCTTGTTCTCTAAATGCCTTCAATAGGAAAATTTGCAAAAATTGAATTTTGAAATGTAAACAATGTGAAAAAGGTCATGTGAAGGTCATATGTAATGTATTCAAATTCTCAAAGAGGTCATTAGGTGATTAGAAAAGTGATATAAAGCCTGTAAGGTCGAGCAAAATGAAGATCTTTTGTAATCTTGAATATTTACAATCAATAAAGTCCCTATTTTAGTTATTTTATGATTTTAGATCAGTGGAGTAAGTTAGTGTTAGGATGTTTTAGGTGTGTGTGTGTTTATCTGTGTAGGGGAATTCAAGAAACAAAGGTGGAGTTGCTGCTATAGGGTTTTATGATGAATTTCCAAGTGAAAAGTGTGGCTCCAAGTGGTGTTTTGAGGAAAAATTCTCAAATGAATTCACAAAAAAATGACTAATCTAGATAGCTATTATTGAGTTACAACACATACTTCAAAATCAATAGTGTCTGTCTTGGAACATGTGCGTAAAAAATGACTTTCTTGACTATCTTGATTAGGATAACTAGGCCTAATTTACAAAAGAACATACCTTTAAACATTCAAAAACCCCCAAAACTTGTTGGGGCAGCAATTATCATGTATCCAAACCCTCAAATCCGCAATTTGTCTCAGGAGAAACTCACTCCACCATGCCAAACCAAAACCCTTATTTTATGCTAGTATAAAGAGGGTTTATTGAAAGGAATGGTTTCACACCTTACCAGAACATGCCACCACCTCAGACCTTCTTAAAATCACCTACAAAAACTCAAAATACAAACACCCAACCTCTACTTCCAATATTTTATCAAACCCTAGGGTGAAACCTCAATTTTCATGCCCTTTTCCATCAAAATCTATAGGGGAAGTAACACAAACCTCATAAAACTTATTCCATTTCACTTAGAAACTTCTTGTCTAATCTTATAGGATCACGTTGGACCCCTCTACAAAAACCTCTCTCGGTTTTGGCTATCTCGGAGTGGTTTTCCCACGGTGATGGATTTTCACTTGATGGAAAAAACGTCAAATGCAAGCAGTGCAAAGTTGCAAAGTGGTGCAACTTTCGTTCTGCAACTCGTGTGACCAAGCGGATTGTTTCAATATATTTGTATAGGTATGTTTATGCTAGGCATGGTCCTCTTTTTCACCCAAACACGTGGAATCGCTCTGAGCTACATTCAACTGAATCGATCCCTTACGTGTCCAAAGTGCTAAATGGTTGCAAAATTCATCATATTGTTACTCGGATACCATGATGTTAGAAACTTCTCATCTGATCCTATAGGAGTGTGTTGGGTCCCTCTACAAAAACCTCTCTTAGTTTTGGCTATCTCGGAGTGGTTTTCCCGTGGCGGCGAATTTTCACTTAATGGAAAAAGTGTCAAATTCAAGTTGTGCAAAGTTGCAAACTGGTGCAAATTTTTCTTTGCAACTCATGTGACAAAGCAGATAGTTCCAAAACATACATATTGGTATTTTTACACTAGACATGGTCCTCTTTCACACCCAAACACGCGGAATCGCTCTGAGCTACGTTCAACCGGATCAATCCCTTAAGTGTCCAAAGTGCTAAATGGCTGCAAAATTTAGCATACTATTACTCGGATATCATGATGCTTAGAAAATTATCATCTAATCCTACAGGATCATGTTAGGACCCTCTACAAAAACCTCTCTTAGTTTTGGCTATCTCGGAGTGGTTTTCCCGTGGCGAAAAATTTTTATTTGATGGAAAAAGTGTCAAATTCAAGTTGTGCAAAATTGCAAAGTGGTGCAACTTTCGCTCTGCAACTCATGTGACCAAGCAGACTATTCCAATGAGTCCAAATAGGTATTTTTACACTAGACATGGTCCTCTTTCACACCGAAACACGCGGAATCACTCTGAGGTACGCTCAACATGATCGATTCCTTAAGGGTCTAAAGTGCAAAATGGCTGCAAACTTCAGTATACTATTAATCGGATACCATGATTCTTAGAAAATTCTTGTCTAATCCTACAAGATCATGTTTGGCCCCTCTACAAAAACCTCTCTCAGTTTTAGCTATCTCAGAGTGGTTTTCCCGTGGCGGCGGATTTTCAGTTCATGGAAAAAGCGTCAAATGCAAGTAGTGCAAAGTTGCAAAGTGGTGCAACTTTCATTTTGCAACTCGTGTGACCAAGTGGATTATTCCAATGCATCTGAATAGGTATTATTACGCTAGGCATGGTCCTCTTTCACACTAAAACATGCGGAATCACTCTGAGGTGCGTTCAACCAGATCGATCCCTTAAAGGTCCAAAGTGCAAAATGGCTACAAAATTCAGCATGCTATTACTTGGATACCGAGATGCTTAGAAACTTCTTTTCTAATCATATAGGATCGTGTTGGGTCCCTCTACAAAAATCTCTCTCGATTTTGGCTATCTCAAAGTGGTTTTCCCATTGTGACGGATTTTCACTTGATGGAAAAAGCGTCAAATGCAAGTAGTGCAAAGTTGCAAAGTGGTGCAACTTTCGTTCTGCAACTCATGTGACCAAGTAGATTGTTCCAACGCATCTGAAGAGGTATTTTTACACTAGGCATGGTCCTCTTTCGCACCCAAACACATGGAATCGCTCTGAGGTATGTTCCACTAAATTAATCCCTTAAGGGTCCAAAGTGCAAAATGGCTGCAAACTTCAACATGCTATTACTCGGATACTATGATGCTTAGAAACTTCTTGTCTAATCTTACAAGATTATGTTGGGCCCCTCTACAAAAACCTCTCTTGGTTTTGGCTATCTCGGAGTGGTTTTCTCATGGTGGTGGATTTTCACTTGATGGAAAAAGTGTGAAATTCAAGCAGTGCAAAGTTGCAAAGTGGTGCAATTTTCGCTCTGCAACTCGTGTGACTAAGTGGATTGTTCTAACGCATCTAAATAGGTATGTTTACGCTAGGTATGGTTTTTTTTAGCACCAAAACACGCGGAATTGCTCTGAGCTACATTCCACCAGATCGATCCCTTAAGGGTCCAAAGTACAAAATGGCTGCAAACTTCAACATGCTATTACTCGGATACCGTGATGCTTAGAAACTTCTCATCTAATCCTATAGGATCATGTTGAGCCCCTATACAAAAAAATTTCTCGGTTTTGGCTATCTCAGAGTGGTTTTCCCATGGCGGTGAATTTTCACTTGATGGAAAAAGTATCAAATGCAAGCAGTGCAAAGTTGCAAAGTGGTGAAACTTTTGTTCTACAACTCGTGTGACCAAACAGACTATTCCAATGCGTCCGAATAGGTATTTTTATGCTAGGAATGGTCCTATTTCACACCCAAACACGTTGAATTGCTCTGAGCTATGTTCAATCGAATCGATCCCTTAAGGGTCCAAAGTGCAAAAGGGAAAAAAACTTTGACAGGCTATTACTTGGAAACCGTAATGCTTACGACCTCTCCATCTGAGCCTATGGGATTGCATTGGGCCCCTCTACAATAACCTCTCTTAGTTTTTGTTATCTCAGACTCATTTTCCTGTGGTGTCCAGTTTTCACTTGATGGAAAAAGTGTCAAATTGAAGCGGTATAAAGTTGCAAAGTGGTGCAACTTTCGTTTTATTTTTGTGACCAAATCAATTGCTCCAACGCGTCCCAATAGGTAGGTTTACGCTAGGTATGGTCCTCTTTCGCACCCAAACACGCAGAATTGATCCAAGTTGTGTTCAACCAGTTGGATCCCTTATGATGACATGCAAAACAATGGAAAAGAGAAACATAAAAGTGACGATTGAGAAGTTTGAGTATTCCACACAAAAAGCGTATGATCAATGTTGCCCAATTGGTGCAGGAGCACCTACACCTCACCCTCAATCTTTGATTATTTGATGGTGAGTAGGTTGGTTAATAGGTTGTTGTGGGTATTTTCAACATGCTTTGTCTTGAATAAGGTCAATTAAAACCATTAGGTATGTTTTAGGGTGAGTTTTGGGTCTAGTGATAAAAAATGTGAAAATTTCAATCTTGCACTAGAAGTTGTCTTTGTAGCCTTTGAAGGAAAATTTGTGAATTTGTATATGACTGTGCAAGAATGGAGTTTTTTTTTATGTAATAAGGCTATTTATAAGCCATTTGTGTGGCTTTAGAGGTCATTAGTTGTAGTCATTAGGTTGGAGGAGTCTAAAGTTTCAAATTTGTAAATTGCTTAAAGCAACAAATTTGAAATGCAACAGTTACTTGTTTTGAAAGTTGGTTTTTAGTTAGTTGAGGGCATCGATCAATTAGAAAGGGCATAAAAAACTATATAAAGCCTTGAGTTGGGTTGGTTATGTTGGGAGGTTTCCAAGTCTGCTCCAAGTTATGGTCATGTTCGGTTTGATAGATTCCATGGTTGGGTAGTTGAGTTACCTTGTTGAGTCAAGTGAATGTCGGAGTCTTAGTGGACATATTTGAGAGAAGTTGTGTCAAATCACAACTTGGTTGAGCCACTATGCATCACCAATGGTGCTTTGCAATTGGAAGAGTGATTGAGAGCATGCTGCTTTGTTAAATAGACCTATTCGAGGGTCTAGGACAGCATTGAGTCCATTTCTTATTTGTATTATAAATTATAACTTGCTTTCTCCCAAGTCCATTTCGTATACAAGAAATAATATTGCAAAAAATTGACATATAAATCTTTTGACATGTTTATATGGTGACGCATCAAGAACATATTGGAATCTTTTTATGAATCATTTCATGGAATAACAATTGAAAATGTGTTTTTTTCTTTTAGATAAAGTTGTTTAGCATCAATCAATTAATATTCAAGACAAACCATGAAGGACAAAAATGATCAATGCTAGAGCTAGCCAATTAATAATTATATATGTGAATAAGGGAAGCACAAGTACTCAAAAAACACGTAAGCCTCAAGAAGTATACACACAAATACATAGTATACACAAATTAATACAAAGTATATGCACGAATACAAGGTATACGGATGAAAACACATTAGCCACAAAGTATACATTGGAACACACGTAAGTCACAAAGCATACATGTAAGTTGTAAAGTATACACTTGAATACACATAACTCATATCTATTAAATCAATTTAGAATGCAAATATGGACACCATCGATAAAAGATATTTGTATTAACCAAATAGCCATGTAGGCATACATCAATATATGTCAATGTAAGTATGAAATATATGTATAAAATAGCCATATAGGCTTACGAGAATGCCATATAGGCATACAATTTCAAATATGTCCAATAAAAAATATGTACAAAACTGCCATGTAGGCATACAACAAAGGGCTCTGGAATAAAAAATCATTGCTCTCCATGCTCTGGAAATAAATTATTTCCCTTTCCTTTTTTATCGGATGGTGATAGCTCTCTCACTTGTTTTTTCTGCACTCGAGGAGTGCTCCTGCTACTCCTCCTAGGGTTTAGTTCATGGTAAAGTTTTAACTGTTACAATAAGAAGTAAAGACATGAATATATAGAAATTACATTATAAAAAATGATATATTTGACAAAATAATCATTTACCACCATCTCATGATCTCTCTCCACAAGGGAAATATTCTCACACCCATGCTCAGGCATGCTCAAACCCCGTATAAACCATACAAATAGAAATTAAACTATGTGAATCAATAATGGTTTGATACAACGAATGTAAATTGAAATTTACTAATTTGCATCATACCTCCGCTGTTAGAGCCATCGAGGATTGTAAAAAAAATGACACACCAATCTCCATTTCCCTCATCACATTCAGAGGTGTTTCATCTTTCAACATCTGAAAATAAAACAACAAATTATTCAATATAATCAACAATGTGCATATAAACTACACAAATCTATTAAGTACAATTCATTAGTTAAACTATTTATTCTATTACCTCCATGTAGGTTTGAGTAAATCCACTACCACTGGGAAGTGTTCCCTCAAAACCTCCAATATTAGCTTGTTCAACATCCAAAATCGCATATTAAAATACCATTCGTAAAACAATGCTATTGATATGTAATAAATTTATAATTGTTTACTAGTTACATACCCCAGCGATAGGTGTACTGCATAAATAGGTAGGTGGGGGGCCAGTGTATCCAGTCTCAACACGGTGACCCTGCAATTTTATTAAATCATAAAACATTTTTAGTTAATCTTGCATTTCAAAATCAAAATCTGATAAATTAAATTCAATGAACATGCTAAATTTTACCTGACTATCAATTCCATATGCCTCATGCAATATGTCAGTTGCCCTCTCCATCTCCATAGTTGTAGATGGATCCTGTGTAGCAGCCTCCTGAGTGTCGGTGGGGTAATATAAACAAGTCGCCCTACAAGATTGACACACATGGGTTTGAAGGCCACCACTCAAAGACTCCACTAGATGGCATTGTAGAATAGGGCTAGTATGATGGATGACATTCTGGGTCAAAGTGTTGATCACCTACAATGTCTCTACGTCAGCACTTTCCTTCACGATGGAAAGTATAACAACTTCCTCACGAGGTGGCCTAGTGAGAGCTCGTCTACCTTTCCACATAGGATCCGGCTATGCACTGGGTCTATCCTGAGCTGAACCCCCACCTCTCCCCTGAAAATCCCTCATATCAAAATAATTTGGGATTTTTTTCAATATGAACTCACTATATAGTTTCCTAAGGAAATATTGTGGGACTTCGCAATTGTTGCATGGTGGG
>CM021103.1:554598613-554661704 GCA_007115665.2 Sequoiadendron giganteum
TTTTATTTTAATTTAGGAACAAATATATATATATAAAGAATTTAGGGTTATCTCTCCCCTTGTAAAAATTCAACATGTCCCCATGTTTAATCATAAGAGGGACTATTGAATTTCACATCTTATAAAGACAGTTGAATTTTAGCATCATATAGTTCCAAGGTTAGGATATGAAAAGGATCTTGGAACTTGTGGATTATGGGTTCATAATGTAACCTAGATTAGACTCAAGCAACAAATCTTAAGTGTTCATCTTTCTAAAAATTGATAAATATTAAAAGACAACCATATCTAAATGTGAGTTGTTCCTTAGAAAAATTGAAGGTTTTAGCAAGTGAATATAAAGTACATTTCCTAGAGAGTGGCATAGATGATATAACACTCAATCATAGGACTTACAAATATAACATAATATAACTTTTAATATATAGTAAATTTATACATGTATAAATATTATAGCACAATTATAGCATTATTTCTATTGAGCTGATTAAGGTAAATTGTTATCTAAACCTTGTTTATATCAAGGAGTAAACCTTTACAACTTCTTGCAATATTATAGTCTAATGAATATGGTAAACTCTTTTAACCTTCCCAACATTGAAGATAAGTTATAATTTATTCAATGACCTTGCCTCAACTAATTCTAGAATATAATGATCCAAGGTATATCTATAACCAACACAATAAGAAAAAGATCATCAAAACTCATTAATTCTATACTACAAAACAATCTGAAATAACTATTATGAATTGTCACTAAGAAACTTATACGTTGTATCTTTATGAATCTAATTATCGTTCTACAAAACTAATAAGGTCTAAGTTAAATGATGGAAACAACTTGATAGTTGATCATAATTGTGAGTATTTGCTTACTCTATTTGATAATCATATTCATAATGACCAAAAACTAGCCACTTTACTTCATGATTATCGTCTATACATTTATTACCAATCTGATAAAATATCCTTAAACGATCTCATATTTATAGTTGAAAAATGCATTGAAAACATGATTCTACCATTTTTTTAACCATTAAAATGATGGTTCTTTACCCCATATAAGATCAAGTGTATCATATATATTTCATACTCTTGCCATTTAAAAGCAATATTTTTATACTATGTTTTTCCTTCTAAAACTAGATGACATCTTTCTTGGCTATCAAAATAGCCTTACGAACATTGCATAGCAGCGAAATAAGTATCTTGAGACTTACAAAACCATGTGAATCTTCAGACTTAAGATTTAGGTGAAGTCATCATTCACTTCAGACGTTGCCCTCCATTTTGAGATAAATTTGTAAAGGCCTGTCAGGAATGCAGAAATGCAGGTGAGACAGGAATACATTCGCCCACCTTTTATCCTTCTTATTGTCTTACCTGAACTCAGGAATTTGCTATCATTATGCCAGGTTTTTACAAAATTCCTTATTGCAAAATTTTCATGGTGTTTGGTAGCCTTTTGCCCACTGAAATTCCCTTACGTCTTCAGATTTTCATTCTATCTCTTGACCATTCTTTTCTTTTCAAACTCCTGGTAGACTTCATCTTGCAAGAATATTATTGTGTTTAGAATACGTTTGTATCGCCCCCATAATTCTGCCATATCATTCATCGTGCCTCTTGGATAAGTAGCTTTTGATATTCCATAGTATCCATGGTACAAAATGCCTCTCAAACCTCCACCAAGTCGGCCTAAGACTAATGTATATTTCTTTGACCTTAATCTTACACAATATTCCCACACCTTGTTTATCTCCACAAAGGCTTGAAACTTTCGCCAATACTTTTTTTAACCTTTGATATGGGAATGTAATTGATATGCGGATACTCTTGAAAGAGAGGTCACAAGTTTAAATTCTGAAGGGTGTAGAGTATGTACGCTTCGTTTGTAGCAAAGTTAGGTGTCTCCCGCATGAGATATGGGGTAGTCTAATATTACTATAAGCCATCTATAGACCATAAAATAGATCGCCCAGTATCGTGGACTATAAAAAGATCCATTTCTATTTCCATTTCCATATCCATGACTATCCAAAACCTCTTGCCATATCCGAAATGTGATATTCACACATTACCATTTGATAGAAATAGATTATGAAAGTTTGTGAAGGAAATGTCGATTTATTCAAGGCTTCCATTTGTCACAACATCTTCTTAACCCACTTGGCAATATACAATCAGATGCTACCCTATAAAGACACGACCCATGATGCAAAAGGTTTCAACCTTTTCAAATGAGACAGGTGTTTCTCTTAGTGAAGTAGCCCGTAGAGTATTCACAATTGCTCAGGGCGTTGGACATTCAACACTGTGAACTTGAACCTAAAGTATACATTGATGTGGGATACATGGTGTTTTTACATTCCAAATAATAAATATTAAACTCAAATGTATATGTGAGTGGTTGGGAAACTTTAAGACACTCACAAAATTATTATAACACTCAATTGTAAATATATGTTGAAGTAACTTTCAAATGCATCTATTAAGGAATGGTTCAATATAAGGTATTCTTATAAAACATATGTCATAATAAATGAATAATTTGAAGAAGTATGTGTTGGTCATTTTACAAGCTAGGATACATATATATTATTAAAGTTGATTATTGATGTTGTTAAATACATTATATTATAATAGATAGGAAGTAGGATGAAAAATGTTTTATGTTATCTTTTATCATTAAAATATAAACAAAATTACTTACCACTATTGAAAACTAACCACTAAGATTTAAAAATAAAGAATCTATGATATAGAGTGAAACCGTTTTAAGATTTTGATAATGTATCAAACCCTCAAGTGGGGCACAAAAATAGCTTTGTAGATCAATATCTTACTTTAAAAACACATAGAAAAAGCATGTTGTTTGGCTATGGACATGGTGCCTTAAGATGAACCTAAGTGTAAATAGGGAGTTGCTCACGTAAATGTTAACTTTGGACAAGGTTTTAAATATGGATATGAACACCTATATATGGTCTAGGATTTTCAATAATACCAAAATTATGCTACTGAACAAATATAGAAATAAAATAAGAATATGGACAAAGGTTATAAGTTACATCTTAGAACATCGAATCTAATGTCTTAAAGGTTAATGCAAATGTATAATGCTCAATATACACCAAGAGCATTCAAAAGACTATAGTTAACTTAAAATTTAAAAACATAAAGAAAATTTCAAAGATAGGAAAAATTGAATGCTCAATATACACTAGCAACATTCAAAATACTATAGTTAACTTGAAATTTAAAAATATAAAGAAAATTTAAAAGATAGGAATCTGAATTGATCATTAAGCTCTGATACCAAATGTGTTGTCCCTTTTCTCCAACTAGTTATTTAAGTAATAGCAACAGATTTAATATAATGAATATTATAATTAAGATAATTTGAATTTTGTAATGTTATAAAAATAAATGTGAAATTAATATAAACTACAAACATGTGACAATTAAATGATTAAAACAATAAATGGAATAACACCTCCACATAGATTAATCATATTAACACCAAAATTATATAGACAATGTGCCCAATATTGTTGAATCAATAATTCTCAATACTTATCTAAAAGTCATGAAGAGGTTGCTATCTGGCACTTAGAGGAATGGTTATAGCTCTAGGCTTTTCCTAGCATAAACACCCCCAAAGGAAATCGGTTCTTACATAGAACCCAACTTTCCTTCATGACATAAAGCCAACCCTGTCCAAGACACTCTCAGGTGTACATTGTACCCCAAGTTGGACACACCCCTGTATGCCCCTTCTCCAAATATTTCAATGCCCACCCATGACCCTCACCTTCAGTCATTTTTTCCCTTTTAATTCCTCTTTCCATTTTCTCTTCTCTACTTGGATGTTCTCCATCCTTGAATATTCTTCCCCCTTTTCAAGTCTCACATAAATGCTTATATAAACCTTAAGGGGTAGTTTCTAAACCATCACACCCTTTCACAAAGGTTGCATTTATTGTAATAAATAATTATTTGTCCACCTTTTAAAAAGAGTTTTTATACATATCCTTTATTAATATCTATTTTAACCAATGGATTATAATATCCTTTATTTTTCTCTCTCCCTTTTAATTCTAAAAGTTTATTTCATAACTTTCTCTTCTCTTAGGGGAAAAGTCACATAACAAATAGGAAGTTTGAGGAGGGTAAGGAAAATATAATATGGTAGGAGGTTGTGAAGTTTTTGGGGGATATGAGTAATTGGTGGAAGAAGGTTATGATGTTTGGGGTGGATATGGTGGACAATTAGTGGAAGGGGCTTGTTAAGTTCGAGGTGGATATAGTGGATAATGAATGGAAGGAGATTGTGAATTTTGAGGTGGATATAGTGGAGGAGGATTAGAGGATGTGTTTGGAGGGTAATAATTTGTAAGAGGGTATATATTCTTAGGAGAGCGACATATGTGTGGAGGATAAGGGGTTTGGGAGGGTAGAACATGGGTGGAAAAGGGTTGGACAAGGTTTGAGATATGGTAGAAGGAGTAATCTGAAGGAATAATGTATTTTATAAAAAGTTAAGGTGGATTTGGGGTTTTCCTGTGAGGAATATTTTATGGCAAGGATAGAGGTGGATTAGAGGAAGGTATGAGGTGAAAAGTAGCCATCATGTTATCACTATTTTTTTATATGGTTGAGTTGTGGCCGTGTGACATTCATGGGAGCTCTTGTCCAATAAGCTCACTCAACTTAAAAGCATCATAGTGAGATGGAATTTAGCACCTTCGTGAATTAATTGTTCAAGAAAGTTGTCTCTATTTATGTTGATAAGGTTATCCATTGTATCTTGTGATCCAGATTATAAATTCAATGGACAATACTTGGTGTATTAACCTATAGTATTGTAGAGATTTGAATAAAATAACAAACTCGTAATGAGATGTATGCTACTACAAAACTAATTTATTATCTTCAAAAGTGAGTATTTATAAATTTTTAGAGGATATCACTAGTCACCATACACTTTGGAGTTTGAAATGAGCAGCTGGATAAAATAATAGCAAATTATATATATATACGCCATATGCATTTTGGTACCTTAACTTGGTGGGGTCATAACTTCTAGCCCGTTGGTCAAATTTTGGATTTCTTTACCCTATTGGAAAGATCTTAAAGAGCTCTAATTTTAGTCCCTTGAAAATAAAGCTTTGAACTATTAATTTCAAGGGACCAATGACAGTTTTGAGGCCAATTTTTTCTCTCAAGGCCTTCGAAAATGCAAATTACTAAAATATTAAAAATAGATTTTTTATATTATCTAGCTCTACTTGTACCAATTCCAGCCAAGTTTCCCAAGACCAATTTGGTATCATTCCACCCACCTTGAAAGTAAATGGGCCCCATTGCAAGTTCTATTCTCTATAGTAGATGAGGAAATCATTCTTGAATTTACTCCCTAGTCAACTATTTGCCTTAATGAGAGAACTAACTAGCCTAGACCACATGATATAGAGGAATTTATTATTTCTCGAGATTATTTGCAATAACCTCAATGACTTTATCACCTTGTAGTGGGATGATAGCTTTTGGATTCAATTCCATACTACGAATATGTTCAAAAACCTCTAAAGTCTCCAAAAAGGGAGAAAAATAAGGATGTGCAACAACTCCACATTAAAAATTGATTGTAGTCCCAAAAATGGTGGAAGATTTATTTTGAATACATTTTTAAAAACCTTCTTGATGATGGTGTATGAACCGTACTAAAGAAGATGAAGCTTCCTTTTTGGCCCTTGAAGGTGCTCCTTTTGTAGATGAAGCCACACTTTGTCACCAACGTAAAAATGATGAGTTTTGTGTTTTTGATTGATTAAGCAGGGAAAGGGCCCTGACCCATACAAAAGAACAACAAATCCAAAGACTAAAAATAACAAAACAACACTGCAAAAGAAGCAGAGTAGAAAGAGAACCACTTCCCCCAAACCCAATCAACCAAAAAAAATTAGCCTATACCCATCGCATCAAACTTTATAAACCTATAAATAATCCCTAATAGATATAACTTGTCATCATAATATCCATCCACAAAAGTAGGTTATAATAGCATAACCTTAGAAGAGTAGCAAGCCAAAAACTAGAATTCATAATAGAAATTAAACTAAGGAAATAACAGTCCAGGCACCTACGGCCTATACCCACAAAATATCTTATAGGATAGAAAAAAAAATCACAATAGCAAGAAACAAAAAATAGGAGGGACAAGCGCAGAGGATCAAGCATCCTCAATCCGGCTCTAGGCCTTCCACGGGTCTTCAACAAAATCTTCAAAATTTTCTTTAAGCTTCATTTTTCTAGACAAATTGGCCTCATCATCATTCATCTTTTTCCTCTGCTATTTCTTAATCTTTCCTTGACCAAAGATACTTTCCATGACAACTTATTATGAGTTCTATGTTGATCATGTCTATCCTTATATTTTTATTGGTTTACTATAAAATATCATGAACCTATTGTTAAATGTGTCAAACCTTATCAATAAAATTTGTTTCTTTATCTACCTCATTTTCAACATGTGGAGATAATTCAGGTTGAATGATGGATAGTTCTATATCCATATGATTTAAAGGTTGATACCCAAGACAAAACTTGAATGGGATATGCCCCATGGATTTATGCAATGCACGGTTGTAGTTGTGTTGGACATATGATAGATTGAAATCCCATGTGCAAGGATGCTTTTAATGATACATGTGTAGGATGTGAATGATCATTCTACTCGCTGCCTCAATTTTCCCATCAATCTAAGGGTTGAATGCAGTATATCTTGTCAACTTTGTATCCATTTTAGCCCATAATGAAGACTAAAAACTATTGATGAATGTAATATCCATATAATAAATGATGTGTAGTAAACCAAAATGAACTTAAGCATGATCAAAGAATAATTTAGTAGTATATTCTACAAAGATCCCTTTATTACACGCTACCATGATAGCCATTCTTGAAAATATATATCTACCACCACATACACACAATCATTTCCTTGTTTGGTGGTAGGAATTATAGACATAAAGTCTATTTAAAATGTCTGAAAAGGTTTATTAGGGATAGGAAGAGGTATATGCAACCCTATTTATGGTTTGTAGGTTTTATAATGACACAAGTTGCATGGGATCATATATAAAGTGACATCATGATTCATCTTTGGCCAATAAAAATATATATGAAGCACAATAAGAATATTACCTATTCCAAAATGACCTACAACTCAACTGTAGTGTACCTCCCATATTACCTTCTTTCTTTTCTCAATGGGAACATATATATGACCTATATGACAAAGTAGTTCATCTTGAAAATCAAAATTAGTAACATGCTTACCTTCAACCACTTGCTTGTAAATAAATAAATCATTCATTATGATATAGTTGTTCTCAATTTGTTTTATGGCCACAAGAATCTAAGAATTTTATCAATGTTGCAATTGGAGGCCCAATTAAGCAATATTCTACTTTATTAGTGCTTCCCTTCTTATGGTGGATGTTGAGATGAAATTGGTGCAAATATATAGACCACCTTTGATGCTTGTCATTCTACAACTTGCCTTGTTTCTACAAAAATTGAAGAGGCTTGTGGTCTATGCACGTATAAGAGTCTCCTTTCCCAAGATATAATGCTTCCACTATTTGCAAGATTGAACAAAGACATATAATTCCTTATCATATGTAGGGTATCTATGCACAGTATTAGAAAATGTATCATTGTGGTATGCAACTAGATGTCCATGTTGCATGATTACTAACCCAATTGCATATTCAGATACATTTATATATATATTTCAAAAGACTATTGTAAATCTGGAAGGGCTAACACTTGTGTTGAATATAACCTCCTTTTCAATTCCACAAATCATAATTGTTGCACATCTATCCAAATAAATTTCTCTTTTACTCATCCCCTTGATAACTAATTCAAAGGTCATAGAAAGTGTGAAAAAACAAGAAAAAATATGTGATAGAAATTTACTAATCCCAAAAACTATAGAGCTCAGTGAGAGTTTTGGGAGATGACCAATTGATGCAGGAGCATCCGGGCTCACAAGAAATCTTGCATATATATTTTATTTATTTAACCCATTTGTTTGTCTTGTAGGTTTCTAATCAAATTTGGAGAATAAAATAAATACTTTAATTCTCCTACACTCCAAGAAATATAAAAGGCAAATTGCATATGGACAAAATCCTAGTCACCTACATGCTAGAAGACAAAGATTGGACAATGAAGAGTCTTAAAAGCACCCAAGTCATGAAGGAAAGAAACAAAGGAAGCCTAAGAGTCATCTTTCTCCAAGTTGGACACCACCAAGCAAGAAGAAGTATAGCAAGAGTCATTGGAGCCCAAAAGAGGAAGATAAAACCTGGCAAATGAGATATTGTAAGTAGATGGAAGTTTGGCTCGAAAGAGGGATTAAAAAACAAGAGAAGAGCCCAAGTCTATTTCTGATTTTTTCAGGTCATCAAGAGCACGTCCATAGGTGATGTTGAAGATAATTCTCCAAGGGAAATACATCAATTTTGTTGAGGAAAATAAAGTGGACATTCATGGTGACTTGTTAGGTAAAAAATATTATGAATTTTGGAAGTATGTAAAGGTGGATAGTTGGAAAGTTTGTAAGAGATGATTCCTAGTTATATTTGTAGAGTTTATGTATATTTTTTACCATCTTGATTGGCAGAAATAAAACATTTGGGTTGTGAGTATTTTCTGCTATGTATGTTTTATGAAATTCTCAAGATATAATGTTACTTCATAGCTGAAATTGTTGCTACAACATTCACAAAATATATTCATTTAAGGACTGCAAGTTTAAGAGGTTAATCCACATTTATTTTGCTACAACTAAAGGAATCAAAGGGATAAATGACAATCCTTAAGAGTTGGAATTTATCAAAGTTAATTTTCATTTAACAAAAGAAGATTAATCTTGACAAATAACAATCTTAAGGCTGACATTTAGCAAGGATATGTTGGCACATATAATTTGTTACAATATTTGAAGTTTTGAGAAAAATATTATAAGAATTTGAAGGCATGAATATTGTTGTTATCACAATGCACATAAGTGAATTTGATACCTCTGCATCAAATTGGTATCAGAGCAGGAGATCTTGAGAGTGGAGAGAATCCACTACGATCGTGGGTGAAGAATTGGTAGAGAGTGAAGAAGCCCTAAGAGGCTATTGATTCTATAGGAATCATGTTGGTTTTCCTCTAGAAGAGATGAAGCTAGGTAGAAGGTGTGCAAACATCCTCCACTATGTGAAAGTGGGTAGAAGGGGTTTTGAGAGGTGCATCTTCCAGAGTATTTGTTGGGTAGAGGATAGTTGTGGGATTTGCTAGATATGGAAATGTGTGATTATCTCCATATTGTGAGACAATATTGTGCAAGTTTTGTGGTTAATGTGTATGTGTGTGCAGGAAATTTCTTCAAGAAAGAGGGCGAGTATGATTTTATCCTTGGGTAAATCTTTAAAATTTTATTTTATTGAAAGAAGAGAAAGGAGGTTAGATGTAGAATGTTAAGGACAAGTTGCAAAAAAATTGAAGAGAGGAAAGACTTGCACTCAAGTGGACTTGATTTCCTTTTTCCCTTGGGTGCATGATGCAGGAGCATCCGAGCTCACAAGCAATCTTGCATATATATTTTATTTATTTAACCCATTTATTTATCTTGTAGGTTTCTAATCAAATTTAGAGTAAATAAAATAAATATTTTAATTCTCCTACACTCCAAGAAAAAGACAAGGAAAATTGCATATGGAAAAAATCATACTCACCTACATGCTAGAAGATAAATATTGGACAATGAAGAGTCTTCAAAGCACCCAAGTCATGAAGGAAAGAAACAAAGGAATACTAAGAGTCATATTTCTCCAAGTTGGACACCACCAAGCAAGAAGCAGAATACCAGGAGTCATTGGAGCCCAAAAGAGGAAGATGAAACTTGGCAAAGGAGATATTATAAGTAGATGGAAGTTTGGATCCAAAGAGGGATTGAAAAATAAGAGAAGAGCCCAAGTCTATTTCTAATTTTTTCAGGTCATCAAGAGGACGTCCATAGGTGGTGTTGAAGATAATTCTCCAAGGGAACTACATCAATTTTGTTGAGGCAAACAAAGTGGGCGTTCATGATGACTTGTTAGGTGAAAAAATTCTGAATTTTGGAAGTATGTAAAGGTTGATAGTTGGAAATTTTGTAAGAGATACTTCCTAGTTAGATTTGTGGAGGTTATGTATGTGTGTTACCATCTTCATTGGGAGCAATAAAACATTTGGGTTGTGAGTATTTCATGTTGTATATGTTTTATGAAATTCTCAAGATATAATGTTACTTCATAGCTGAAATTATTGCTACAATATTCATAAAATATATTCATTTAAGGGCTGCAATTTTAAGAGGTTAATCCAAATTTATTTTTCTGCAACTAAAGGAATCAAAGGGATAAATGACAATACTTAAGAGTTGGAATTTATCAAAGTTAATTTGAATCTAAGAGAAGAGGAGTAATCTTGACAAATAACAATCTTAAGGCTGAAATTTAGCAAGGATATGTTGGCACATACAATTTTTTACAATATTTGAAGTTTTGACCAAATGATTATAAGAATTTGAAGGCATGAATGTTGTTGTTATCACAATGCACATAATTTAAGTTGATACCTTTACATCACCAATCTTTGATGACTTGTATTTTTCTAGGATCAACATGAACACCCTCACCATGCACAATGTATCCCAAATAATTAATACTTTCATACCAAAGGAACACTTATTTATTTTCCATAGAGATTGTGTTGTTACAAACTTGAAACCACTTGTTCAACATGCTACAAATTTTCATTCTAAGTTTTTCTAAAATTCAATATGTTATGCAAATAAACAACCACAAAAGAATCAGTGAAGAGTCTAAGTACATCATTCATCATCCTCGTGAATTTATAAAGGAAATTGGTTAGTCTAGAAAGTATGACTAACCACTCAAATAATCCTTCTTTGGATTTGAAAGTAGTCTTCCATAAATTTGATAGATCAATTGGTACTTGGTGGTACCTAGATTTCAAGTCATTTTTTGTGAATAATTTAGCTACTCTAAGTTCATCCAAGAGGTAATCAACCTAATGGATTATATACATATTATTCACAATAATTTTGTTCAAGGCTTGATAGTATATGTAGAGTTGCCATGTTCCATATTTCCTCTTAGAAAGAATAATTGGGCTACCACATGGTAAAGCACTTGGACAAATATATCCTTTATAAATTAATTCTTGAATTTGTCTCTTGATTTCATTATTTTCCAAAACCGATCTTTTGTTTATTGGATCATTTAGTAATGGTGTCCCTGGAACTAGATCAATGGAGTGTTTGACTTGAAGTGTAATGGTACTCATGTTGGTGAACCAAAAACCTTTTGATATTGTTTAAATATCCAATCCATCTTCTTTTGTTGGTTTGTTGTGGTGGTCATTTTGGAATGAACATAGACTATAGTTGGTATTTTCTCCTTAGGTTGAATCATTAAAAAAAAAGGCTCTAGTTTGAGCAATCAAATGAATGCATTATTTTGCACTAATAAAAGATGTATATTTTGTAGGAATTACCTAAGGTATCTAGTACTTTCATTCACCAATATTGATAGTAAGATTGCATAGTCTTGATTCATACATTTCATGATGTTGATACATGTATGGTTGTCACAACAAAAAATCACTGTGAAGGAGGGGATTCGCTATCCCCGTGTCTCTAGGACAAAGAAGAGTTAGTAGGGAACGAATTTTCCTTGATCACCTCAAGACTAACCAAAAGAATCAAGATGAATTATATTACAAAAAAACTGTTAGAAGCATAGTTTCTGGAATGGTAAAAAACAAACAACTTTGGGAACTGAAAGAGCTGATTACATGGATTTCTGAGACAAAAGGAGAAGCTCTTGGCCAAAGGAAATTTGTGCATGAGTGAAAATGACAGCACAGAGTGTTGTCATCTCAGGGATGCACTGACGTCTCATATGTATAGAGAATTAAACCTTCACTCAAGACTCAAGGAATCTGCTAATTGTTCTAGATCCGAGGTTTGTTTAATCTATTAACTTAACATAAAGTAGGAATCTAAATAAATGAAAAGGAAAGAAAGATATTGACTCACAAGAGGCCCTATGCTTTGAAGCCTCCCACAAGCTTCACATGAACAACCTACACATAAGGCGAATGAGGAAAAGTGTTGGGGATATTTTGGGGCTTGCCACAATCAAACCACCATTTTGGTGTTCCCACCTCCACCAGCAACCAAATAGATAGAGAGAATAAAATACATAAAGTAAAGTAAACACAAGAGTGATAAAATAAAACCTTACGATGGAGGAGAACTCGTATCACAAAATAGACACCAAAGTGATAAAATTAAACCTCACTATGGAGGAGAACTCATATCACAAAGTAGAGACACAATAGATTATGCTGGCAAATTGACAAGAAAGCAAGAGAGTGTTACCAACAATTTGCGGCTCCATCTTAGCTTGATACATGTGATATTGAGTGCTTACAAGAGAGACTTTTCTATTGGTGAGACTTCAATCCGATAGATATTTTCCATAGAGATATGATGTAGAAGATAAGATCAAGAAGAGAGCACATTGGAGTGACTTAGAGTGAGTAGTGTTGTAAATTAGAGTGAAAAGAATATTTTTGTGTAGTTGTATGGGCGGGAAGAGTCGCTACACTCAAAATTCCACCACAATGACACATGTCACGGGAAAAGACTTCCAAGATTCCTCATTTGAACTCATAAAGCTCAGGGACACCAGTGCATCACACAAAAATTTGTGCACGCGCATGCATCCAACTCATAATTTTATAAGAAATGAGGTAGACAACTATTGTTGCTTCATCATTGGTCCTTATGGAGTTGAAATCATGAAATTTTGACTCATAAGGTTCTTGTCATAAATGCAAATAGGAACCATAAATGCGGGGGCAAGTGCAAAAATGTGAAATTTCCATGGGGTGTAATTTTATGACAATGCATTTTCCCCCACTTTACTGAGCCATTTTTTGTGAAAAAACAGCTACACTAAAGTAGAAAAGAGAAAATTAATATGAGCTTAATTTTTTTTTAAAATTACATATTTGTGTGCCCAAAAGGATACTATAGAGGCCATAGAGGTTGAGTAGGTATATTTCGATGATGCCCCCAATGATCAAGCTCAGCAAGAAACCACAACATCAGACATCAAGTTTCGTTCTACAAAACTCGAGTTTAGGTCAGCTCAAAAATCGAAAGAAGCTACCAAGGCAAGAAGAATGCTCAAAAAATTGATGGTTCAGAAGAAAAATATGATGAAGAGGTGAGTATATTCCCCCTCCTATTTTCTCCCCCAACTAGGTGGGGTTAAAACAAGAAGAATGGAGAGACCACGTTCATCAAGAAAAATGGGCCCAAAAGGGCCTATATATACCCGAGAGGGCCCACATAAGGGTCATTTTCACTATTCACCACGAGCGATTTATTGACTTTTGTGAGAGAAAAGTCAGAAAAATTCCTCACAGATTAGATTTCAAGGGGTCGAGGATTGAGTAGCTATGTCGAGTGATAGCCCAGGGTGATGAGGTATGCTCACTGTAACCCCCTCTATCCATTTTTAGGCATTTTGGTAGGATTTTTCAATTTTATCATAGCACATGCATCCATCTAATGTGAAGGCATCCAACTTGCATGTTATCATCCCAACAACATGTTGGTGGCCTTCATCTTCCATGTGTTCTATCATCCAAGCAGTTTTCATGGTAGATGACCCCAAATAGTAGTGTTGTGCAAACGTTAGCATGGTGCGCCGCTATCCTAGAGGTCGCTTAGAAAAAAATTGATGTAGAAGAATATTTTTTATACAATTGGATCCAACATAGACTTGGTTTTCATTTTACAAGATTATCTTGAGATGCGCAAGCACAAAGACGGGTGCATGCTCTAGATGTTGCAAGAATAGGTGGTTTTTATGCACCCAGATGACCAAGATCATCTCCAATGGGTAGGCCTATGGTGGGTCTACATGCTGCCTAAGATTCTCTACAATGGTCCAACGTTGATGGCACTCATGGAGCACTACGACACCACCACTTCTACTTTCCAATTTTCATTAGGAGAGATGAAAACTATTTTAGAGGATATTTATCATATCACAGGCCTACCCATCCATGGATGACAAGTGGTCCATGATGACATGTGGTAACCCCAAGAGGTGCTCAAGGGTCAATAGTACTGCATCGATCACATTGACCCCACGATCCCATTGGCCATATCTACATCTGGTGGTTCAACCATGAGTGGGTGGTAGTCCCATTGCTAAGGAGGGTTATGGTGGTTGTAGTCACCCTCTGAGTGACCATGGATGGGTCAAGCTCGCACCTACATGAGGGCCTTGTCCTTACTATTAGAGAGATGGAGGAGCAGCAAACCATTTTTCTTGGGGTTGTAGCATGCTCACTCACTTATACCACAAGTTAGGTAGGTTTGTACCTTATGAGTATTATATCCTTATAGCCTGCACACTCCTATAGATTTGGGCCTTTGCACATATCACTTGCACTCGACTATTTGGGTATCCTTAGGGGAAAACCCGTATTATACCAATGGCCCACACGTACCAATCCGTACACGAGTGGAGATATGGAGACCTATAGTTTTGGAAGCTTCGGTTTGATACATTGCGGTCCCATGATGTGAGGTGGTAACCATAAATAGCTATGAGGTGGGCCTCAAACATGCAATAATTGTGGCACATGCACAGTGATCAATTCTTGGTGGGTTGCATAAATTATGTTATTATGCCCTATTATTCACATAGGGTCACCCAATAGTTCAATATTTTGTAGATCATTCCCCTGACCCCCCTTGACATACACGTGAGAAACTAGGAGCATGGTTAGATCAGGCGATCATCATCACAATGATGATCGACCCCTGATACTACCCATGGATGATGTAAGGTTCGCGCGAGGCTTCCAAACTTGGTGGGCCACTCATGGTCCTACCCCAATTTTCCTAGAAATTTCCCCTAGGGGTGATTTTGATGCATAAGAGTAGGTAGGGGCAATAACAAGAGGAGGAAGAGAGGATCAAGGCGGCCATGGGATGACGAGCAAAGAGAGGCAGCAGGAAGAGTAGCAAAGAGGCTGAGGCAATGACAAAGGATCTCATTTCCTCTAGTTGTTGTCTTGGTCGTAGTGGCGCCACCTGTAGCCGATGTCCCTATAGTATCAACAATAGAAATGGTAGCAGGAGTCATTCTAAGCATCGCTCCTCCCCCAGATCCACATTGGTAGGCTAGGGACCCAAGCACAAGAGTGATTCATGTTATTTCATTTCAGTATTTTAGTTTCATTTCATGTATATATATATATATGATCATGTTTATATATATCATGGATTATTGATAGTGTCTACTACTCTATGGTTGCAGTAGACACACAAGATTAGATTACATTAATTGGGTGATGCATCTCATAGGTGGCCCTAGTTTTTCCAATTTAGGAGAGCATTATGGATTCCTACAAGCCTACATCATGGGGTGACATGCCCATCTCTTTAAGCCTATAGCGCATCTACATACTGCTTATGAGGAGGCATGATTTGAGGTTGTGAAAAGGACCATGAGTGTCACTGATGTGACTAGAAGATGGGATCAACATGCGATGGAGATCCATAAAGCTCTTACTGAGAGAGACCAATCAAGGATGAGAGCTAAGAGTGTCAAGAGGGCACATGATGCTTTGTAGAGCTAACTTGGTGCCTTGGTGGGCAGGCGACAACTTTGAGACCGGTTGCAAATCCCCATTGTAGTATCTTTAGGAGGAGTTGTGACAATCTTGTGAGTAGGAGACACAAGTGTTGATGGAGTCTACAAAGTTGTGGGGTGAGATCCATGGACTATAGGTGAGCTTATTACTCTCATAGTCACATTGATCTTGCTCCATCACATCAATCTAGCCTAGACCTCCATTGTCACTAGGACCAAAGGGCTCATGGAGCCATGCACCCAAGGGCTAGAGGCCCATTTTGTACATGTGTCATTTTGTATCAATGGAATTGTATTGTATAGTATTATTTTGATGTATAAACATTATATAGATATACAGTCATCACATTTTTTTATAGTGGTTTGATACATGTACATGTTACACATTATATATATATATATATATATATATATATATATATATATATATACATATATATGCATGATATTTTGGTTCTAACATCATGGTGTTTATTTTATGTGTATGATTATGTAATGGATGTTAGTATGATTATGTGATGGATGTTATACTTATATATTTATGTTTAGATTAGATTTTATCATGATCTAATAAACACACATGGGTGTATGTTAATTAAATATAATGATGATCTAATTGCCTATCCAAAAGACTTAATTGAATGTAATTCATGAATACATAGCATAATAAAACATATGCATAGATAATTCTTAATTAAATAAATTAACCACATGCACATGTTCACATCATAACACAAAAATATGAAAATAATGTGTTGATGGAATGTCATCTAGCATAAAAAACTATGGCCCATGATGGACGAGTGTTACACACATAACACATACACACTATGTTTAGTATTGATGAAGATGCATTGCATTGACAAGCTCTTTAAGAGGCATTCCATCCATAGATGACAATCCATAAGCACAAAAACCATACATGGATATTGATAATGTAATGGCCTAACTAGTTATGGATAAACTTCCCTTTTTGATCAGGTGGTGTATTTACATTCCTCTGATTCTCATAGAGAATAAAGTCACATACCTTCAAAGTCCTATAAAGAACACCTTGATTATAGAGTTTAGAAAGCTATCATTAATAAGCTTGAAGGTGGTTGAAGACCTACAAGCAACCCTCATTGAGCAACTCAAGTCGATGAAAATGATTACCATGGTAAGCATCATCATCAATTAACCCTTTAAGGGAAATTCACAAAGACGAAATTTCTAGCTCTAAAGGCATGATAGCCTATGCACCATACACAAGGTTATACGATGTTGTGCTAGTCATCATACAAATACTTGTATGATAGGCCCATAAAGTGTGTGTTAATCAAGTATTCCAATCTTTACCATTTTTTTTTACTATTTTCCAAATAATGAGCTCAAGAGTTTTATTAGACACTTCAGCTTGGCCATTAGACTAAGGATAGTATGGTGTAGAGAATCGATATCGAATATGAAACTTTTCCAAGAAATTATTCACCTCTTTGTTCTTAAATGGGGTACCATTGTCCGAAACAAGGGTAGAAGGCAATCCAAAGTGAGAAATGATATTGTTTAGAATAAATCTACAAATGGCTTCAATGCTCATGGATCGAAGTGGAATAGCTTTGATCCATTTCGTAAAGTAATCTATAGCGGTAATGATGAAGATATGTCCTTTAGAAGGAAGAGATTTTTTTTTTACAATATTCGACCCCCATTTTGCAAAC
Organism: Sequoiadendron giganteum; assembly: GCA_007115665.2. Taxonomy (NCBI): domain Eukaryota; kingdom Viridiplantae; phylum Streptophyta; class Pinopsida; order Cupressales; family Cupressaceae; genus Sequoiadendron; species Sequoiadendron giganteum. The sequence continues at coordinate 554,616,129 of CM021103.1, forward strand.
GACCAAGGAGAAGTCTAATTTTGGAGCTCTTGATCAAGAGCACAAATAAGATTACTATGTTGTTGACATTGTAGACACTTCTTAATAGAGGCAAAGGATTCTTGCTCCATTATTTTCCAAAATTATCCCATGATAGATTAGTTTGTGCACTAGTGATTTACCTCCAAAATGTCCACCCCCAAAGCCTGAGTGGGATTCATGAAGGGCAAGGGGTGTTTCCACTTTAGTGAGACATTGAAGAAGAAGACCATTATAAGATTTTTGATAAAGAACATCTGACAATATAATGTATCAGACTGAAATATTTTGTATCTGAGTGTGAGTGTTCTTCATCACATCGTCGAGAAAATTTCTAGTCTTCAGATAATTATAAATATGAGAATGTCATTCTTCTAAGTATACATGGGCACACACTAGAGCATCAGATTCATGTTGATCTGAAATAGCAAGAGATCAAATAATATAAACCACAAAGTGGTATTCTTGTACACCTTCGTCTGAAGATACAAGGGAGGTCGCACTCGTCATTGCATCTGTGTGTTAGTTTTCTCTCCTAGGAACGATGTCTATTGTGAAAGAAGATAAATGATTGAGGATAAGGCAAAATCCCAATACTAAGATATCTTATTCTCCTTAGCTTGATACGTTCCCCTTATTTGATTTATAATAAGCTCTGAATCACCATGTTTGTGAATATTTTTAATGCTCAACACAATCGCGACATGTAAGCTAGCTATGAGGGCTTCATACTCATCAATGTTATTAGTATAATGAAATTTTGATTGAAAAGATAGAGGAACTAGATTTCCTTCAGGTGAGATTAAAACTACATATGCTTTGGAGCTATCTTGACATCTCGATCCATCAAAGTACATCTCCCATATAGATTCATGGTTTTTTGTAAAAAGGTATTCATATGGAAATAGATTTAGATTAGGGAAGGAGTGGGATGAGGGAGATCCTACCAGTTGATCGACAACAACTTAACCCTTAATTGTTTTTTGAGTTATAAACTTGATGTCAAACTCAAAGAGTAACATTACCCATTTCGCTAACTTTTCGACAAGATCAATTGTAGTGAATAGATGTTTCTAAAGATCACTTTTTACAATGACATGAGTTTTGACATGAAGAAGATAATATCTTAATTTTTGTGTGGAAAAGACTAGAGCAAGACATTGTTTCTCCATGGAAGAATAACGAGTTTCATAATCACATTGATCAAGATATGGCTAATGTAGTAGACCACTCTCTCCTTACCATCATCATCATGTTGAGCCAACAAATCTGCCACTTGGCATGAGGTGATGCAAAAATATAAAGCAAAAAGGGTCTATCCTGCATATCTGACATCAAGATAGGAGGATTGGCCAAATAGCTCTTGATTGGCTCAAAATATTTTTTTCACTCATCGTCCCATTAGAAGTGAATATCTTTCTTCACCAAACGTCTGAAGGGAAGGGTATGATCAACCAATTGAAATGCAAACCTATGAATTGCCTAAATCTTCCCTTACAAACTACATAGTTGAGAGATGTTTCTCGGTGGTGTCATGTTGACAATCGCATCAATCTTATTCATGTCGACTTTGATTCCATGATGGGAAATAATAAATCCTAAAAAATTTCTAGCATCAATACCAAAGACACACTTAAGATGATTTAGTCTCATCTTATAGATTTGAATCCTTTCAAAAATAAGACAAAGATTTTCTACATGATCTTGGCAAGTAATATACTTAGATAAGATGTCATCAATATAATATTCTAGAATTTTATGAATGAATTAATGGAAGATTAAGGTCATCGCCCTTTGGTAAGTTACTCCTACATTTAATTACCCAAATGGTATGCCCACATAACAAAAATTACCCCAAGGGGTAGTGAATATTGTCTTATACTGATCTTTTAGGCTAATAAAAATTTGATAGTAGCCTGAGAAGCCATCCATGAAAGACAACAAGGTATGGCCTATAGTTGAGTCTACAATCATATCAATATTAGCTAACAAAAAATCATCCTTAAGAGAGGCCTTGTTAAGATCACGAAATTCAATGCAACTATGAATACGATCATCAGGCTTGCTAACAACACGATATTTGATATCCCTGGTGAATAGTTAATAGGACAGATAAAGCTTGCTTTTATAAGCTTATCTATCTGGTTCTTAACTAATAATGCAACCTTGACATTCACTTTTAAAATGTTTTATTTAACGGGCTTAGCATCTAGACATAGGAAAATATTGTGAACCACCATGAACTCATCAATACCGAGCATGTCCTCGTATGACCAAGAAAATATTTCACGATGGGAATGTAAAAAATCAAAATGTTTCTTAGATTCTTCTGAAGAAAGGCACTTTCCAATCTTAATCACCTTTTCAAAAGATTTTGGATCCATGAAAACATCAATAGTATCCCCTCTAAGGAGAGAACTACAATCTTCAAGATGGGGAATAAGAACATTATCATCCACATAGATAAAGGGTCCACCTCATATGTACTCAAAATAGATTCTCCAAAGTACACTTGTTTATGTAAGCAATACGAGAATATTTGTTTATGGTGATAAGAAGGAAGATGGGAATATACACCTAAGAATTCTTCCAATGCTTCCTCGTAGGAGAAAACATCTAGGGGAACTTCATTAGATTTTACCTTACTCTCAATTAGTTTTGGATGAACTAGACTAAGAGGTTCAACGGAAATCATGTTGACACTCCATCATGGTTTCCACCTAGATTTTTCAAGAGAGAAACCTAGCCCCAAGTTATTCTTACGAGGCCTAACTTAGATAGAGACTTAGATTCCTTGTTTGCTACACCCACAATCTTTACGTCCATAACCATATTTAGAAACTAATTTATACCCAAGGTCGTAATGTGTCTACAAATCTTGAGAAGGAGGCGGATCCACGTAGAGAGTGTCATTCGACCAATTAGTAGCAAATGCATCTACAATATCACTATCACCCCTTTTGATGAGACTATTGTAGTGTCAAAAAAAGTATCATGTTTCCACACTTATTTTAGGAATAATTAATATTAAAATGAGCCTAATGTTGCCTTAATTTCGTGTTATAATATGTTTTTCATATTCACATTAAGTTTAGGGCCCTTTTAAAACTAAATGGACTTAATTGTGCCTTATTTAGGGTGTTGTAACATGTACCTTTACACTTTCACACTAATCTAGGGCTTTATTAATGGATTGAAGTTAATTTTCCTTAATTGGCCCCTTTAATTCAAATCCAAGCCTAATTAAATGTAAATTTTGAGGGATAAAACCTGACATTCATATATGCCATTTCACAACACTCAACTTTGGAAGATGTGTGTCCTAGGTAGGTGACCTAGGACCCATTCTCCATAGGGTGAATGGGTCATAACTTAGTCCTATGACCCTAATTTTGCATAACATTTCACCTTGTCTGATGTGTGTCCTAGGTAAGTGGCCTAGGACCCATTTGCCACATGGCGAATGGGTACTCACTTAGACCTAGGCCCCCTCTTTTGGATATGTTTTTGGTGATATTTTAATGATTTCAAATCTATAATTCAATGTCAACTTGTGATATTTTAATTTCAAGAATTAATCTTAAGACATGTATAAATACAAGGCTATTTCACTTAGTTTCACCTAGAAATTTCAAGATTTCTAAGACCTAAGAAAATTTTATGAGCAAGTCCTAATAAAAAATTTATGAGATCAAGAGCATTCAAGAGAAATTTCAAGGCATTCAAGGGAAGATTTATAGAATATTATTGCAGCAATCAAGATTCATATTATCATGTCAAAGATTTGTTGCATCATGCATGTTGTTTGAGCTAGTATGGTGATATAGTGTTCAATATCTATCAAGCATATCAAAGGCATTGTTTCACATCAAAGTTCATGATAAAGATCTACATTCATTGAGGCCACTTCATGCTAGTTTGTAGATTTATCCAAGGTTCAAATTAAGGTGTGATGAGTTGTGACATTGTATTTTTTTATTCATAATTCCTTTATGATTTTATTCATTTCAAGATTTAATTACCAAAATAGGGTTTGACCAAGGCAAACCCCTATTCTCTAATAAAACTAAATTTTCCTCTCTTTGATGTGTGATTGCAGGTTTTAGGTTGAAGACCATTTGAAGAGAAAAATTGAATAAATTTACAAAGTTGTCAAAGATACAAGAAAAGTTATCAAATCACAGAAATTGAGCTACAACTTTTATTTCCAGCTTTGCAATAGTGACTAACTAGAATCTGGGAGTGCAGAGATAGAAGAAAAAAACCTAGAAACTAATTTTCTAGAGCCCTAGCCAAGACCCATTCACCATAGGGTGAATGAGTCCTCAGTGAAGTTTGAAAAATCACTTTTGGTGAAAGGTACACAACATTTGACCCTTTCCAGATCTTCCTTTTGACTGGTAGTTGGTTAGATTTAGTTTATGTTCCTCATTTCATATTATAGCTTGCATATTGAACGAAATTAGGAGAAATAGGTGCATCATACTCAATCCATTTTCATCCTTCACAAATACCCCATTTATTTTTGTTTCAACTAAAAACATTAGCTTCCTCAATAGAAGCATGATTATCTTCCTCAGTAGGGGTATAATCATTCTCCTTGACAATGTCCTAATTTTTTTTATCAATGGGAGCACAATCAACTTTCTTGACAAAGGTATATGAGACTTTTGGAAGGTCAAGATGGATGGGTTCAACCTTGTATTCTCCGATGAAAAGTTCAAAAAATAGATAAGGACCCCCAATCATCACCAAGACATGCATTTGATTTATAAGAAGTGGAAGGGGAAGACTTAGGATTTTTCGCTTCAAGTTGATCCTCTTTAGGGATATTCATCTCAAGGGAAGCCTTTGAAGCATGCACCATTGAAGAACATGTCAACACATCAGAAGAAAATGATGGAATATAATTTTTATGAGTGGAAACAACCAAGGCCCAACAAATAGTTGTCATCTCACAAAGGTGTACAACATCAGTGTTGGCCTTGATTGCAATTACTTCATTATTAGCAACAAATTTTATGCAACGATGTAAATTAGAGATTACAATGCCTAAGGCATGAATCCAAGGTCTTCCCAAGAGAATTTTGTAAGGTAAAGGACCAAACATTACATAAACCAAGTTGGGTAAGGTAACGGGTCCTTGCCTCAAAGGTAAAATTATCATGCCTAGGGCTTGACGATCAGCGTTATCAAATCCATGAATGTGCAAAGAAGAAGCAGTTAAAGAAGAATAATCAATTTTAATATCAAGTAATAAATATATTCTACATATGTTAAGAGCCAAACTGGTGTCAATGAGAGAACATCTAATACCAATGTTATTAATGTTAACTATAGTCATTAAAGGATCTGCTTGCTTATGTACTTTTGGGGGTGGGATTTCTTCTAGATAGAACATAATATTTGATGAATTCACATGAATATGAGACATCAACACATTAAAATCCACCATCCTAGAATTATAAGGTAAGAGGATATTTTTCAAGGCTTCTTGAAGCATTCCTTGATAAATCGAAGTAGACTAAAGCAAATCCCATAATGAGATCTTAGCTAGAGTAACACGAAGTTTCTCGATAAGATTGTAATTACCAAGTGATTTAGTTGTAGGTTTAGATGTTGAAGGAAGACTTGGTTGAGGAGGTGGTAGAGAAGTAGGAACAAAAGATGGTTGATTCACATTCTTCTGATTTCTTCTAGTATTATACATATGCCCTATGACAATATAAGAAGAAGAACTTGTAGCTTTTAAGAATCTCATTTAAAGGTCCAACTAGTCATTAGAGATTGGAATGCCATGAATAGAATGAATCCTCTTAGGAGAAGGGCTAGACAAAGTCAAGTAAATGATGGGTCTCTTAGGCCTATGAGGAGCCATAGAGATAGTCACAACATTCACAGACTCTTCGACTTGTGAAGAGGAAGTAGATGGGTGTGATGAAGAAGTTTGTTCACCTAGAGATCTACAGATAGGAGAATATGCCTCTAAGAAATAATCCAGGGCATCATCTATCATATCAAAATCTTCCTTAGAAAAAGCAATATCCTAAACATTGAAACATTGTAGAAAAATATCCGACATGATTCACGTCGATTTCACCAAAATATGGAGGGGATTCACTATTCCCATGTATCTGAGACAAAGAAGAGACAACAAGGAACGAATTTCCCTCAGTCACCTCAAGACTAACCAAAAGAATCAAGATGAAAGAGATTGCAAAAAAATGTGTTAGACGTAGAGTTTTTGGGATTGTAATAAACAAACAACTTTGGGAACCAAAAGAACAAATTATAGGGATTTTTGAGACAAAAGGAGAAGCTCTCATCCAAAGGATTTTTGTGCATGAATGGGACAATAGTGCAACACATTGTAATCTTAGGGATTTGATGGCATCTCGTACGAGCAATGAATTAAACCCTCAATTAGGACTCAAGGAATTTGCAAACTATTCTAGATTTGAGGTCTGTTTAATCTATTGACTTAAAAAAAGTAGGAATATAGATAAATGACAAGGAAAGAAATATATCAACTCACAAGAGGTCCTATGCTTTGAATCCTCCCACAAAGCTTCACATGAACAACCTACACACAAGGCGAACAAGGATTTTGGGCTATTTTGGGTGCTTACTGTAGTCAAACCCTTGTTTTGGTATTCCCACCTCCATGAACAACCAAATAGATAGAGAGAATAAAAGACACCAAGTAAATTAGACACAAGAGTGATAAAATCAAACCCCATGATGAAGGAGAACCTATATCATGAAATAGACACCAAAGTGATAAAATCAAACCTTGCTATGGAGGAGAACCCATATCACAAAATATATATGTAATAGATTATACTAGAAAATTGACAAGAAAGCAAAAGAGCGTAACCAATAGTTTGTGGATCCCTCTTAGCTTGATAAACATGACATTAAGTGCTTGCAAGAGATCTTTGGTTGTTGGTGAGACTTCAATATGGTAGATCTTCATTGTAGAGATTTGATGTAGAAGAGAAGAACACGTTGGAGTGATTTAGAGTGAGAAGTGTTTCAAATGAGAGTGAAAAGGAGAGTTTTGTGTAGTTGCATGGGAAATAAGAGTTGTTACACTCAAAATTCCACCACGATGACACATGTCATAGGAAAAACTTCCAAGATTCCTCATTTAAACTTGTAAAGCTTAAGGACACTAGCACACCACATAGAATTCCACACGCACACAGGTATCTAACTCATAGTTTTACAAGAACCGAGGTGCTAGGTTGTTGCCACTTTTTCATTTGTACTTCTGGAGTTGAAATCACAAAATTTTGACTCATAAGGTTCTTGTCATAAATGTAGCTAGGTGCCATAAATGCGAGGGGCAAGTTCACAAATGTGAAATTGCCATAGGTGTAATTTTATGATATCACAATCACATGCATCCAAGGGTGATACATCATAAATCACTTCATCCATAAATGGTACTATGGAATATGGAAATTGAAATCATTTATTTACCTAGATATCTTGCCCATGGATTACCCATCCCACAAAGTATGGATGTGGATGTGATGTTTTCTACAAATTTAGTCTTTTGACTATCTCAATAGAAATAAAATTCTTCTAGTTACCACTATCAATAATGAAATGTAGAGCCTTTACATTGACCCATATTTGTGAATGAATTAATCATTATTCATCCTCATGGGGAAATATTTTAATAATGGAAACTATGGCATATGGATCTACCTCAATGATTTGTTCACCATCCTTCTGCTCAAAAGGGTATGTTGGTAATATTTCAAGTTTAACCTCCTCTTTATATGTCTTTGTTATTAGGTTCTTGATAGTTCGGCAATCCTTGGTATTATGAAATACACTCTTATGAATTTCACACCACATGCATGTATTCATGTTGTGTCTTTTTGTCACCCCATATCTTCTTCGCAATTGGTGAGCTTGAAAAATATCTATTGGCTATTTTGTTTCTTGTCAAATTACCACTACCTTCACCCTTTGATTTATTATTTAAAAAAAAATTAATCCCCTCTTGTGAAATTTTTTCTTTAATTTTTGTAGCATAATTGTAGACATTCAATAATGTTTCAATATTTTAAAAAATCATTTCAATCTGAATATATCTATAAATTCCATTGTGACACTTCAAAACTTGATGATTCTCATAATATTAGATGCTAAGTTTCATTTATAGTGCATATAATATATTAGTGTAGTCTTGATCATATTGATCCTTCTTTTTATGAAGCAACTTCCATTACATATACTTCCATTCATAGGTGTCCTTGAGAAAATACTCATCTTGAATATGCTCCACAAAGTCCCTCCATGTGGGACTATCATAAGGTTTGCATCAAATTCTTGTACTTAAAGAATTTATTTAGATGATATCAACTTCGCATGCTTGTTTCACATGATTCTATGCTTTGAGGAGAACAAATTTTATTTTCTTAACATCTGAGAAATAATTCACAGAAAAAATACTTCTCCAATTTTGATAGCCAATCATCAACAGCATCTAAATCAATTTTTCCTTCAAAATATGGAATATCAAAATTCACTTGAACCTTGAATGGAGTATAAAATCTAAATGGTAGGTCTATTGTGTTTGTTAACGGACTATCTTGGTTGTGGTGTAGCAGTTGAGAGAACTAGATCATCAACTCCTATTATTTTTTAATGTTTCTTCGACTAGCACCTTGAAAGGGTCATATGAACCTTTAATTGGTTCTCTAGACATATACAATAATGTGTGTCTCAAAGGAAGGTATTGTGATGGGTCTCTTATTTTCAAACCAATCCTTTGATATCTTTATTACATGTGATGTGACTGTTGTCACATAGAGCTGCACCCTATTGAACAATATTCCAGTGTTCTAATGACACAATGGAAATGACCTCAAGGTGTGGGACCTTACGAAATGAGGTCAAGTCTCTGGAGAGGGTTGGATTCCTCTTCTAAAAAAAGTGCAATTTTTTTGGTCTAACCCAACACATGAAAACCCTATTGTTATTTTATTTTAACAAATCAAAGAGAAAAGAGATAGGAGACATGAAATGTAAAAGAAGGTGATGCACCAAGATAGAATTTGTTAATTCCTACTTTGAAATAGTATAATACATCAAAGGAACAGCTAAAACACATATTTAAATATGAAGGTAATTGAATTTCTCTCAAACATGTACAAGAGACAATGGTGATAATAGCTAAGTTTTATTGACATAAAGCTTAGAAGCAACCTTTACCATGGAAGAATACAAAAAAATTCAATGTCTGCAATAGAAAAGTACCAAAGGAGCCATAAGAAGAACCCCTTTTAAAAATATACAAAAATTTCCTTTATAGTTTAGGCATAACTAATGATTGAATTCAAATCCCTAACCCTAACCTAACTAGGGTTTCAAAAAGATGAACTTCAATTATATTTTTAAATGATCTTAATTGCTCCCATAATAGAGTAACTATCAAGCCATAAAGGCTCTGACATCTTGAGCACATCCTAAGATGATGACTCTCATGAATGTAGGGATGGGCGCCTATAAATTTTACAACAAAATTCAGACCAACATACCTCAACAAAAGAATTGACCTCTACAACATATCAAGGAGTAATGGCACCATCCAAAAATGAAAATGCAATGTTGAAGTGGTGTGAAAAATTGACCTAGGATGGATTAGATTTTATCTAGTAGTTGATAATGTCACTAAGCCATTACTTCACTCCTTCTCATGAACTGGAGCAGTTGATCATTGTAGTTTGAATATTAGTCGTCGAATCAAGCTTTAGTGGTCGAGATTAGATCCCAATCATTCATTTCCTTGAACTTTAAAACTTGACCATTAGATTAAAAACCTTTTAAATTTGGGTCATTGATCACCATCACATCATTTATGCCTATTGTACTTAGCCTAGTATGGAGTAATTCACAACAATAATATGAATTAATTGTGTGATGCAATATAATCCTACTACCTATCATTTTGGACACCTGTCAAAATATCGCACCACCGCAAATCCAAACATGGACCCAACAATCACCTTCATATTATATATCATAGATATGCCTCACTCATTTTGGTATACAATCACGATATACCAAGTGCATGTGATGGCCATAAAATTTTATCCTTTGGTTTCCCACCATCTGGTCTCACCATTGTGCATCACAAAAATGCTCCAGGCACATTAGCACATAAACACGATGCACTAGGCATCCACGATGCAACAAAATATTCTTTTAGCATATACTCTCCATCGCACATCACACATGAACACTAGCCTCATAACAGGTAATTGTGATGCAAATACTACAAGCGGTAGTCGTTTGATCCATGTCTTCAAATATGGACCACCAGAGCTCTCATCACATCACACAAGGCTATCACATTTATCACTTAGGCGACATCATTCACAACAATGATGTGAGTGATGCATGTGATGACTGTTGGATTACTCTCCATTGAATCTAATCTTTCAAACCACATACATCAACCAAAGTATCAGGCCCGAACATGACACATGTCACCTGCCCACTCCCCTACATAGAATCTAGATCTTCATGTGGGTCCCCCGTGGGCTAGCAGGATACTGCTACCTATCGATGCTAATGTCATACACCTTTCCATAGCTCACTAAACAAAGGATTCAACATTTTGGAACATGAATGCAATGCATTAGAGATAAGTGATGACCATTAGATGTTAACTATTCATCGCCTATCATTGATCTTCAACCATTGCACATCACAAGAATGACCCTACCCACTAAGAGTGAAAACATGATGCACTAAGCCATTGTGATATGATGACACCTAGTAGAGAATATTCTTCCCTTTGATCCCTCCTCCCCTTCACATCACACATCGTGCAAAGCGGCATGGAAAAAAGAGTTGAACTAGTGATGTGAAGGAGTAGTGTGATGGGTGTTGGATTATCATCTTTAAATCTGGGCCATCGAAACTAAACATCGCATATTGCACAAAGGGAATTGATGGTGAGAGAGTAAAATATGATGTGAAGAGAGGAGGCAATGCAATAAAAGAAAATTGAGTGAAGGACAAAGCACTTAAGTGAAATATTTTTGCATGTGCACAAAAGGTTGTTTTAAAGGGGTACTTCACCTAGCTGAATTAAGACTTGGGAAAAATTATTTATTTATGACCTAGGCACATAAGATATTGATCAAATATTTAAATTGGTCACAACTGGGGAGACAAGGATGAAGGGTTTGGTCAAAACATGACCACACATGGTATAAGTTATAACTAATAGATGGACAACTGACTATAGGGAGTCAATAGAGAAATATAACAAAAGTGTTTACTAAGACTATTGGGTTTAGGGTTTAAATGTATGATGGTTTTGGAAGCCCTAGCTTGTAATTTCAAAACCCTAATTGGATATAATTGAGGAATTAAAAACCTCAAAAATCCTAAAACATCAAAATAAACATGGATTTCAATAGGATGCAAACATAGGATCTCTTTAATCAGATATAAATTATGGGCATCCAATGGTGGAATAAAATGTCAACATTTTGGCGATTTCTATGGGATGATTGCTTGCTAATCATGGAATCTAGGGGTCTTAATCAGTTTGTTGGGCATAGGGTCATGAAAGAGATCTACAAAGTTGTGCCTCCCAAGGATAAAACAAAACATGTATAGACCTGCACTTGGAAGAAATAATGGAAACTAGAACATACATTCCCTTAAGAAGAATGCAGGGCAGACAAGGGAACTTCATGGAAAAGAAGAAATTTACAATATGTACATGAAACTCAAAACTCATCAGAAATAAGGTTTGAGATGAATCCCATTTATTGAGATTGGAAGAACCTCACCATCCAACCTAGAAATATGGAATGCATTGGCCTCCTTGCAGCTAGTGATGACATATGAACCACTCCAAATGACATCAAACTTCGAATATCTTCCAACTTTGGCTTTTTTTGCACCCCATTTCAGTACTAGATCTCCCTCTTGGAACTCTCTATGAACTTATTTTTGTCAAAATTTCTTTTGACCTGTGCTTGATGTGTTTCTATGACTTGCATAGATTTTCTCCTTGTTTCCTCTAGTTCCAAGAGCTCAAACAACCTTATTGTCATAGAATCATTTTATTCTAACTCCAGCTAATGTGCCAACTCAAGGGAAGGTGGATCCAATGATAATGGTAACCTTGCTTCTCTTCCATAAACTAGCATGAAAGGGGAATTTCCAATTTCTCTTTTAGGAGTAATTCTATCAGCCTAAAGGGTTGTCTTTAACTTGCTATTCCAGACCCTTTGGTTTTCCTCAATGGTCCTCATGATAATCCTAATGAGATTTTTATTTGAAGACTCGGCCAAGACATTACCCTAAGGATAATAATTAGATGAGGTATTCAGGTAAATGTCATGCATAATTTCCCAATCAAGGATCTGAGCACTAGTAAAAGCCTTGGCATTATTTAAAATGATGGTGGAAGGAGTGCCAAATCCTGTAACAATACCATCAAGGAATTCTAAAACTAAAGCATCAATAGAATATTTTAAGGCAACTACCTCAGTCCACCTAGTAAAGTAATATGTGGCTATTAAAATCCATTTATGACCAACACTTGATGGTGGATTTATCATGTTAATAAAATCCAAACCCCATTGTGCAAATGGTTGATCGACTTGAATGGGATGAAGAGGGAGGGAAACCAACCTGTACTTTCCAGAAAAGAAACCACACTTTTTGAATTTTCTCGCGCATTTTTGAGCATCATTAAATAAAGTTGGCCAATAATAACCAACCCTCATGATTTTTATAGTAGCGGTCCTTGTAGAAAAATAGCCACCTGAAGAGCCATCATGGAATTCTTCTAGCATTGTGTTGACCTGATCTACTTCTATGCATCTTAATAGGACTCCATTGAAATCCTGTCTGAAAAGTATGCCATCCACTAAGATAGGGAATGTACTATAATCTAAAATTTCTTCTTTTGGTCCTAATGGAACCTTTAAAATTTTGGTTCCATTTCTAACTCTGTAAAAATTCAACTAGTTGTGGTGTGCCTAGAATAAGGGTTTTGCTCATGGATCTTGCCTTGGGATTTTATTGTCGAGATCTCTCTCTCTTTTATAACCCTTTGTCTTTGGCTTGCTCAATGTTATGTTCTTTCATTGACCTTCTATTTCCCATCCCCGGTCATCCTAAAACATCTTAGGTCACTTGAGCTCGTGAAATTACTAGCCCCTTATGCCTAGGTCTAAAATTTATTTTATTTTACAAGGTTAACCAATTGACCTTGTTCGGCCTTTACATCCTTTGAAAAATATGTTTTAATGTCCACTAAGGCCTTTTATTTGTCATCCTAGTTATTTCCCCTCTTCAAAACAACTTGTGGGCACATGCTAAAATTCTCCACTTAAGTCTTGTTTACCGTCTCCTTTATCACTCATCACGGATAGCTTTAGAAATGTAAGTTCAAATGAGCGATGAGTGATGAGCAGTGTCCTTTATTTTTTGCATCATGGAAAGGTTTTTAATGTTTGGTGTTGAATTAGCGATGTGTGATGCGCTTGTTCTATATGTTATCGCTGACCTCTCTTTTGTCGCTAATTTCTCATGAGTTTTGTAATATGAATTAGTGATACACGATGGCCCTTGGCACTCTTTTTATTTTCTCCTATCGCTCATCGTGGATCCATTTAAGATTTGAGTTTCAAATTAGCGATGAGCAATGAGTTCATTTGTTCAATCTCTCTTTCGCTGATCTGAATTGCTCTTGTGAGCAATATGTCTTATGCCTTTGATTTTCACGCAAGTTCACATTTCTTAATCTTGCTCCATCACCTTATCTCCCATCACTGATGTGATTTGGAAAAAAAATATGAATTAGCGATGTGTGATGGAAAGGGAACGTGATCAAGGATGGGTCTTAGATCCAATGGTTGAGATCTTATCACGAGGATGCTCACATCACTGTTAGAACTTGTGGAAGGTGAAATGTATCAGTGATGTGTGATGTGAGATGAAGATCTCCATGAAGGACAGTAATCCGATAGTCATGATTCCATCATGTCGGTTCTCTCAAGTTGTTGATTGAACCTTGGAGGGTTAGGGCAGATCCGCGATGGGTGATAGGATGTTGAATGTTTGTTCTTTCATTTTTCGGCTCTTTGTAGTTTGCTGATATGAATGAATGAGCATGGACCAGGGTGGCGATGCATGGTAATTGTTAGACTAGAGGTGACTAATGAAGTTAAAAGTAAAACATGGCAACTTTTTGTGGTGATATCATCATTTTTGAGGCACGGGTTGTAAAATCTAGAAATGATGCTTGAAGATCACCATTGATGATGTTTTAAATCCAAAAGGATTGACGACCCAAATTCAAAGTTGTTCGTCTAAGTTGTTAGCTCGCTTGTGTGAGGCACCACTTTATCATTAATCGCTACATGCTCCTGATTTTTCTACTTAATGCAGATTGCTTGCTGATTTATCTCACCATTTGCAACCTTCATGAATTGTGAAGTGTGAGCCAAAACGAGGTAGCATGTGAGTTTTTGATCTTTAATTGCAGAAGTATTCAAGTGTTTATCCTTGGTAAGTTGGTTTTCATATGATCTCTATTCTACGTCATGCATTCCTTGGTGTGAGAGTTCCATTCTCTAGGTCTTCTTGAAATTGTTTGGGTTTGAGGGTTTTCTATTATGTAAGGGTTTTTGCCTGTGTGTCTTTTTATAGTTAGTGGTTGGATAATTTTCTTTTGTCTTAAAAAAAAATGGGTACATTGGGTGTCTCTATTCAACCCATTAGGAGTTCAAGAAGGCTCAGTGTGTTTGAATTTCAAGAAGACATTTTTGTTACTGAGCATGATGCACCCGAGGCTTCCACACCACCAAAGGGCAAGAACAAAGCCCGTGGAAAAAAAAAGAATGATGGTGTTGTGAGAACCTACAATCTAAGGAGCTGAATTGTTTCGAAAGATTTGATCAAATTTAAGGGGAAGGAAAAGGAAAAGAAAAGAAACAAGTATCACGAGGCTTATATGAGGAGGAACAACTCTCCCATTGAAGTTTCTGATAGCCCTTTGGGCGATGGGGGAGATACTAACCCAGAGTATGGCCATTGTCTGCTTTCTCTAGTACCATATGAGGATTCTAAAGAGGGAGGAGTAGTTGCTCCTCCAATTTTAGCACGAGCATGTAGAGAGAGAGCATACTATGATGCTGACAAATCAGAATAGTGTCTCGACCCAATTTTTTTTTTCAATGAGACCATTGCCACTACATCAGGGTCGTCCTCTTCAACATGCATGCCACTTTTTGTCTTGGTTAATGGCATGGAAATATTTTGGGCTGGTGTGATGGTGAAGTGTTGGACTCCATATCCTCAATGGAAAATATGCTTTTTCCAAGAAGTGTGTAAGTTTTTTCCTCCGGTACTTGTAGAGAATATTCTTTGGTCTATGTGAACGTAGGATTTCGGTGATGTTGCATCGGAGAATGATACCTTTTGGAAGGTTGGATCGTCTTCTGCAACTGAATGCATGGAGTTTGTTATCTTTTTCTTCCCCTCATTCTGAAATGATTAAGTATAACCGTTTGGAGAATATCTTTGAAATTAGGGTAAAATTTTCCCTAAAATACAAATTGTATTTGTATTTCAGTATGTTGCTTGTTTGCTCCCATGTCTTAATAAATGAGATTCTAGGGCCTGAAATAAAAGAAGTTGGGTGGTGAGTTATTTCAAAAAAAAAATTGCACAAGGGTTAAAAGGGTTACTGAATAGTCTAGTAATATGTCTTAGGTTTAGGTCTATCAATACGCATATGTAATCTTAATAGTAATACTAGCAATATAGAATAGTATTAGCACAATTTCAACACCATTTACTCTCTTATGTACTGGTTTCACAAATTATGAATAATATAATCAAGGTTATCTTATTTGTCTCTATCAATTTCAGATTGATGTATGACTCTATGCTTGTTTATTAATTCAAAAATTAATGTAGATGCTTGAATATGGCTGTAAATTTGTATCAAATTGAATACTAGGATGCTAACAAGAAGTAAGGGTTAGAGTATAATGTTGAAACACTATAATGCAGCATTTCAGAGCTTCATATATTGTCAGGTGTGAAAATTATTGTTATGTTATATAATTATTGATGTTGAATCCATTCCAAGGATGAGGCACTGGGCTAGGGTAAGTAGTTATGTTTATTGTGTTGATTAACTCAGCCATCACCCACTCATTTCAATCAAATTCTATAAAAAGGGTTACAAAGTTATGAGGTTTTTTTATTCTCATGCTCTAAGCATGAATTTTGTTTGAGAAGCAACCAAATTCTTTGATATAGTTGCTAATTGAGCAGTTATATGAGAATCATTTGTGCATTTTGTAGTTTTATTGATATAAACGACATAGGAGTATCATTATGAAAGTACTGCTAGGGATCACCCTCCCAGGTTTCACAGAGCTCGAAGTGAAGAAGTAAGGGCCTCAAAACCTTTATTTAAATGTTGGTCAATCCTTACCCTTTTTAGCCATTGAATTCTGGTAGATTCATAGGTAAGTGGTGAGATTAAGTTTGGTTCCCATAAAAAATCACCAACAAAAATGGCGACTCTGCAAGGGACAATTTCAAAAAATTCTAATAGAAGATCATTTAGCCTTAAGATTCATTGAAGTTTCAAAATATTTTGTAACCAGAGATTGCAAGTAATGAAGAGTCAAATGTTTGGCTAAGTATTTTATCCCTCGAGTTATATAGTTGTGATGTCAGTAAGTTGAATCATAGAAATGTTTCATGAATTTGATGTGTTCTTTGTAAACTGTAAATCATTTTGGAGATCAACTATAACTCCAGAATATTTTTATAATCTCACTAACTGTGGTTGGTGAATCCAAGATGTTTGCACCAGTGTAAAATAGTTGAGGTATAACAAAAATTTGTCGAGAAAGGATAAGAAATCTTTGTGTGACTCGTGTTGTTCAAGGAGACCCAAAATGAAATTCATCTTTGAATGAGCTTCCTATTACTTGAAGCTTGGTCCTCTATGAAGAGAGGTGGAAACTCTATGCAAAACTTGATGAAGATGTGAAGAAAGCTTCAAATCTGAAAAACCTTTCCAGTCGGAAGCATTCTTCAAGGTGGTTACAACACATCCTGCTATTTCCCCTATTTGGATTTTCATAGACTATAAAATTATTATGAAAATTGTATATAATAGTTTGAAAGATTGTTGGTTCCCTATTAAGTGAGTTAAGCACTAAGAAAGGAAATGGTAGTAGTAATATTTTCATACTTTTGAGCTATAATTTGAAGTTTTTATGAAGATGTATGCTTGTTTTTAAAATCTGCCCATTAGAGAAAATTGCAAATAAGGATGTATTTGATATTGTGCATTGTAATATTTTAAAAGCAAAAAATAGGGTAGTGATCAACTGTAGGGTTTATTTTTAAAGTTTGTAAGGGGGTGTAAGAAAATGTATCATCCAATTTTACATCCCTATGGGGAGCATAATGTAAACATGAAGAATATGCAACCCCTATCATGTTCTCAAAGAAATTTTTATGTGGGAGGATATACACCATTAACCTTCAATGGTATTCAAGGTTTCCCAAATCATGTTCCTAATGAAGTTAGGGAACGTTTTCCAAACTTCAAGGGTAAAAGCTTAGAATCAACATTTCACCATCTGAAGGAATTTTCATATTTGATGGAGGATTATGAGATAGATCATGAAGATTTTGTCATGAAATTATTTGTTCAATCTCTGAAGAAAGATGCCACAGACTGGCTTTCATATTTGCCAGTATATTTTATCCCTTCATGGAGTGAGTTAATGGTAGCATTCATAGAACAATTTGGTGAAAGGATTAATTCCTATAGAATAAGGAAAAAAATTAGCGAAATCCAAAAGGATGAAGAGGAATTGATTCCAGCCTTCAACCTTAGATTTACAAAGGCATTAAGAAATATTATAGAAAATATGAGGCTCGGTGATGTAGAATGTTAAATTATGTATCTCTTTGCCTTTGATAGTAAGATGGGCTATCTTTTAAGAGATAAAGAGCCCTTAACATTGCAGCATGCATATGAAATAGCAATGGATATAGAAAATAATATGAGATATTCAATGACAAAGGGATATATGGCTACAAGTGTTAGTTGTCCTAAAGCACATCATATAAAGGAAATTCACAAGAATGAAAGAGGTGGTCAGGGTGATGATGCTCTTGAAAATCCTTCAGCATTATAGCATAATAATCATAGACAGATCTATGATGAATCTCAGCAAAGTTTAATCAAATTTTATTGGATGTTCTTTGTTAAAAAACTATATAGCATGAAAATACATGAGGGAGAATCACCATATGAATTGTTAGCAAGGTTCTTGGATGCCTTGTTAGAAATTCCTAAAAAGTTGAGACCTACAGATCCAATATGCATCAAATTATTCTGTGAAATTTATGAGCCAAGTCTTAGTACTTTACCCAAGGAATTGAAACCCCAGGATTTTGATCAGATAATTGATTGGATTAGAATTTTTGAGGAGGCCAAGTATGATCACATACAAATATTGAGATCCCATGAAGACATCGGTAGATTTGCAAGTATTGTTGGTGTACCTTTGGAAAGTGATAACCCAAATAATGAAAATGAGAATTCTAATTATTCTTGTGAGGAATATGAATTTGTTCATGAAGATAATCTAGAGGCATTCTTCGTAACTGAAGGGTCTGAAAACATCATTGCTCACAAGGATTTTTCCTTACCAATGAATGAACAAAATACATGTAAATAATTCTTAGAATGCAATTTGGTTATACAAGAACTGGAAAGTGTTAATGGTGTTCTTGGTGATGAATTCAAAGATAAGATTGTGTGTGTTCAACATCTTGAGCCTAAGAATAACGCTAAAAATGATGAGATTTGTGTTACTAACTAATAGGATCAAGAGCCTCGGTTATTTATGGCTGTCCATATAAAAGAAAAAAGGAATATGTGAGTGTCTTAGCAGATATGGACAAGGTTTTATTTGAGAGGGAAGTGGATCAAGAGACATGTATGGTTGCAAATGAGCAACATTCAGGCAGTAACAAACTTTTTATATCAGAGCCAATGCATTCACCAATTGAGGAAACATTTGGGCACTTTGTTATTAACCTTATCACTCCTAAAATATTCAGCTCATCTTATGAGACATCCTTCTTTGAGATGGTTGTTGATACAAGGGATAAACTGAACCATATTAATGAACCTCAAATGGAGATATTCTTTAACACTTGGGATGGTTTGGATAAAGCTACTCGTGGGGACATCCATGACCAAAATGATAAAAATATTGATATGGAGTCTGATAAATCAATTTCCCAATAAAATTGAACAAATGGCAGCATAATTGGTTTATACTACTCTAATGAATATGAAAACCAATTTGAATAGAAGCTTGTATATGAGAATTTCTTATTCATTACACAAAGTGAATGTGTGTTTAGTGTGGGGAAAAAATCAGATGATTATGACATTGGAATACTAGAAATTAAATTGTAGTATCATTTAAAAGGGTTAGAGTATGTGCCCCTAGATGGGATTCTTGAAAGGAGTATGTATAAGCGTTTTCATTTTAGAAAGAAAAATGGATTTGATGTCACCTTATGTGATGATATTGATATGATGGACTATGAATGTTTCATTTTTCCTATCTAGTTGGATGGGCATTTGGTGGAATATGGTTGTAAGTTGAATCAAATAGAGTGCTACACTGATCGTGTGTTCCAATCAATGCTCGACTATAGTTCTCAGTTGGATATGAATGACAAGGGTAAAAATGAATTCAAACCTATGCCCATAATGGCTAATTTCAGTATCTACAATGTAATCAGTGAGCGGGCAATTCATGAGAATTTTCTCATCCTTAGCATGGTACAGACTATGGAAAACAAGGTTTGGTACAAGCAAGTATTAGTCTTAAGTATGGGGACCTGGGGCCAGCAAATAAATTTGAAGTCTGGTGCAATTATAGGATGTAGAGTGAAAGCTTGAATATCATACAAGGCTTCAATGAAAGTGGAAATTGGATCTCTTGGTATGGCCTTGTAACTTATGTAAATATTGTACATATGTGGTTCACTTTGCTCTAGTTTTCTTGCTCAGCCTAGTCTGGTCTTTGGTTTTTAATCCTCTTTGTCTAGTCTGCTTCACTTGAGATTCTAGAATCTCACTCTATTCTTGAGAAATAGACGCCCCCAAGTGGAGCCCTTGATGGAACCCTTGAAATTTTCGTTCCATTTCTAACTCTGTAAAAATTCAGCTAGTTGCAATGTGCCTAGACTAAGGGTTTTGCTCATGGCTCTTGCCTTGGGATTTTTTTTCAGGATCTCTCTCTCTTTTAGAACCCTTTGTCTTTGGCTTGGTCAATGTTATGCTCTCTCATTGACCTTCTATTGCCCATCCTCAGTCATCCTAAAACATCTTATGTCATTTGATCTCGTGAAATTACCGACCCATTATGCCTAGGTCTGAAATCTATTTTATTTTACAAGGTTAAGGAATTGACCTTGTTTGACCTTTACATCCTTTGAAAAATACGTTTTAATGTCCACTAAGGCCTTTTATTTGTCATCTTAGGTAGTTCCCCTTTTCAAAACAACTTGGGGGTATGTGCTAAAATTCTCCAAGTAACTCCTATTTACCATCTCCTTTATCGCTCATCATTGATAGCTTTAGAAATGTAAGTTCAAATGAGCGATGAGCAATGAGTGGTGTCTCCTTTATTTCGTGCATCATGGATAGTTTTTGAATGTTCGGTGTTGAATTAGCGATGTGTGATGCACTTGTTTTGTATGTTATCAATGCCCTCTCTTTTATCACTAATTTATCATGAGTTTTGTAATATGAATTAGCGATATGTGATGGCCCTTGGTACTCTTTTTATTTTATCCTATCACTCAATGTGGATCCATTTTTAGATTTGAGTTTTGAATTAGCGATGAGCAATGGGTTCATTTGTTCAAGCTCTCTTTCACTAATTTGAATTGCTCTTGTGGCCGATATTCTTGTGCCTTTGATTTTCATGCAGGTGCACGTGTCTTAATCTTTCTCCATCACCTTATCTCTCACCACTAATGTGATCTGGAAAAAAAAGCATGAATTAGTGGTGCACGATGGAAAGGGAATGTGATCAAGGATGGGTCTTAGATCTAATGGTTGAGATCTTATCACGAGGATGCTCACATCACTGTTAGAACTTGTGGAAGGTGAAATGTATCAGTGATGCATGATGTGAGATGAAGATCTCCAAAAAGGACAGTAATCTGACAATTGTGATTCCATCATGTCAGTTCTCTTATCGTTGATTGAACCTTGGAGGGTTAGGGCAGATCCGCGATGGGTGATGGGATGTTGAACGTTTGTTCTTTCATTTGCCAGCTCTTTTTACTTTGCCAATATGAATGAATGAGCATGGACCAGGGTGGCGATGCATGGTAATTGTTAGATTAGAGGTGACTAATGAAGTTAAAAGGAAAACGTGACAACTTTATGTGGTGATATTGTCTTTTTTGAGGCACGGGTTGTAAAAGATAGAAACAATGCTTGAAGATCATCATTGATGATGTTTTAAATCCAAAAGGATCGACAGCCTAGATTCAAATTTGTTCGGCTAAGTTGTCATCTCGCTTGCACGAAGCACCACTTTATCATTAATGGATACACGCTCCTAATTTTTCTACTTAATGTAGATTGCCTGCCGATTTATCTCACCATTTGTAGCCTTCATGAACTGTGAAGTGTGAGCCAGAACAAGGTAGCATGTGAGTTTTTTATTTCAATTGAAGAAGTATTCAAGTGTTTATCCTTGGTAAGTTGGTTTTCATATGAGCTCTATTCTACGTCATGCATTCCTTGGTGTGAGAGTTTCATTCTCTGGGTTTGCTTGAAATTTTTTGGGTTTGAGAGTTTTCTATTTTGTGAGGGTTTTTGGCTAGTGTGTCTTTTCATAGTTAGTGGTTGGCTAATTTTCTTGTGTATTCAAAAAATATGGGTAAGTTGGGTGTCTTTTTTCAACCCATTAGGAGGTCAAGAAGGCTTAGCGTGTTTGAATTTCAAGAAGACATTTATGTTACTGAGCATGATGCACTTGGGGCTTCCACACCACCAAAGGGAAAGAACAAAGCCCGTGGAAAAAAATAAGAAGGATGGTGTTGTGAGAACCTACAATCTAAGGAGACGAATTGTTTTTGAAGAATTGATCAAAGTTAAGGGGAAGGAGTTGGTTAAGCCTAAGAAGAAGGCAAAGAAAAGAAACAAGTATCACAAGGCTTATATGGGGAGGCATGAATTTCCCATTGAATTTTTTGATAGCCCTTCAGGCGATGGGGGAGATACTGAGCCAGAGTATGGTCATTATTTGCTTTCATCTAGTACCATATGAGTATTTTGATGAGGGAGGAGTAGTTTCTCCTCTAGTTTCAACATGACCACGTAGAGGGTGAGCATACTTTGATGCTGATGAATTAGAATAGCATCTCAGTTGAGTTTTTGGTTATGATGAGACCATTGCCACTACATCAGGGTTGTCCTCTTCAACATGCATGTCACTTTTTCTCTTTGGTGCTACCGTGGAAATATTTTGGGCTGGTGTGATGGTGAAGTGTTGGACTCCATATCCTCAACAACAAATACGATTTTTCCAAGAAGTGTGTAAGTTTTTTCCTTTGGTACTTGTGGAGAATCTTCTTTGCTCTACATGGATGTAGGATTTTGGTGATGCTGCATCAACAAACAATACCTTTTGGAAGCTTTGATCATCTTCTTCAACCGATTGCATGGAGTTTTTTATCTTTTGCTTCCCCTCGTTTTGAAATGATTAAGTGTAGCTGTCTGGAGAATATCTTTAAAATTAGGGTGAAATTTTCCCTAAAATGCAAAAAGTAGTTGCATTTCAACCTATTGCTTGTTTGCTTCCATGTCTTTATAAATGGGATTCCAGGGCTTGAAATAAAAGAGGTTGGGTGGTGAGTTATTTTGAGTTTTTTTTTTTTTGCATAGGGGTTAAAAGGGTTACTGAATAGTCTGGTAATATGTCTTAGGTTCAGGTCTTTCAATACGCATATGTAATCTTAATAGTAATACTGGCAATATAGAATAGTGTTAGTGCAATTTCAACACCATTTTACTCTCCTATGTATCGGTTTCACAAATTATGAATAATATAATCAAGTTTATCTTATTTTTCTCTATCAATTTCAAATGGATGTATGGCTCTATGCTTGTTTATTACTTCAAAAAATTAAAGTAGATGCTTGAATATGGTTGTAAATTTGTATCAAACTAAATGCTAGGATGCTATTAAGAAGTAAGGGTTAGAATACAATGTTGAAACACTGTACTATAGCCTTTTAGAGCTTCATATATTGTCAAGTGTGAAAATTATTGTTATGTTGTATAAGTATTGATGTTGACTTTGTTTTGAGGATGAGGCACTAGACTAGGTTCATTAGTTATGTTTATTGTGTTGATTAACTTAGCCATCACCCACTCATTTCAATAAAATTCTATAAAAATGGTTACAAAGTTATGAGGTTTTGTTATTCTCTTAGAAAGAGGTTTTGTTATTCTCATGCTCTAAGAATGAATTATGTTTAAGAAGTAGCCAAATTTTTTGATATAGTTACTAATTGAGAGTCTATATGAGAATCATTTGTGCATATTGTAGTGTTATTGATATTGTGAACCCTGGTTTTATACCTGCACAAAGACAAGGAACAAACACATTAGTGAGTTCATATGCAAGATAAAACAAGGATTCCCCATGAAATCCATTTACAATGCTTAAAATAGGAAAATGAAGAACAAGACATAAAAAGCAATGAAATCCTAATTAAGAAAGCAAAATCTTGATCCCATGGGGGAGTTGGTGCCAATTGGTGTGTCGAAATTGGCCCTTTCCCAACTCCTTTGTAAGCGTGATGATGATTTGATCCACTTTGGTTGAATTCCTACATAACCTAGCTAAGAACTTGATAAAAATAGATGAAAATGGCTATGCTTGAAGATGAAATTGAGTATAATAAGTTTACTCAAATTGTGGATGATAGAATGAGAGGAAGAGTCTCTCATTTATAGATTTCCAAAATGGAAGAGAGAGTGGATTTGAACAATGTGGGATCATTCAACATCCAATGGCCAAGTGCCACTTGTCAAGATGCGAATGGTTGAGGAATGAGCACATTTTGGTCAATGTGCATGATAAATGCCATGAGATTAAAATTTGAAATTTGAATGTGACATGTGGAGGGAGAAGGAAATGGAGTTAATGTCACTTGGCTCAAGGCCAAGGACATGTAAGAGGCCTTAAATGCCTTGTTGGAAGCACCCATCCCCTTTTGGATGGATTTTTGAATTGGAAGAATATTCCACAAAAGATACCCTTTTGAATAGAAAATGATGATTTAATAAATCAAATAAATTGATTTATTATGCAAGTTGCAAAATCTAGAGAATTGGAGTGATTAGGATTAGCATTAATCATGCTTTGATCAATTTAAGTAGAGATTAACTGATTTGACCATTTTGAATTAGATTTTAGGATTGATTTAAATCAAAATGAGAGGAAAATGATTAAAGACTTAATTAAATAAAGATTTGATTTATTTAATTAAAGAGGGATGATATTGGATTTAAACCAAATAAAGATTTATTTAATTTAAATGAGATGACTTTAGGGATTAATTAAATAAAATGATTTATTTAATTAAAAGGGGGATTACAAAATTAATTAAATAAAATTGATTTATTTAATTAACAGGAGATGATGACTTAATTAGATAAGGTTGATTTATTTAATTAAGAGATGAAGAGTGATGAATTTAATCAAATACAAATTATTCGATTAAATGACTAGAAAAGGAGATGATTCTGGATGAAATGGTATTAGTAAATTAGGATCCAGTGTGTCAGATCGAATTGTATATTTTCCATTTCTACATTTTGCCCCTCTTTGAAGCAATGTATTTCTTGCATTGGTTGAAAAAATAAACTGTTGTGATCAACATTCAAAAAAAATAATATTTTTTTTAGATGCCCCAATGTTGCCCTAGGGAAAGGATTATGCTGGTATATTTCCCCCTCGAGAGATCAAGCAAAAATGTTCGATTTTTCAATCGAGATCCCGATAAAATGTGAGAGGAGTGGTTTTATTGATCAGAGGATGAAAGATAATTCTTTAGAAAGATCAGATATTTGACGTAGACAATTTTGATGATGTATATACTGTAGAAGTTGTGAAATCCAACTTCACAAACCCCGAAGATCGCCTGCATGCAAATAACCTGTCACAGAATAATACATTGGAGACAAAAAAGAAAGGGTGCTCTGAAAGCTGAAAATCTATTAATCGGAGAGTGGTAAAATACAATGAGATCAATCCTTATGAAAGGAGATTGTGCAAAACCTAAAAGTAACCCTAATAGGAAGACATTTAATAATTAATATAATTATTAAATTTCACATTATGCAAACTAAAATGAAATCTTAAGAGAGGAATAAAGACAACTTAATTAACATAATTAAATTAAAACCTTTACTCTAACACCCCCCTTAAGATGAGCATGAATGCAACTACAAACATGTGCAAGAAAGCAAAGGTAACTACAATGCATGAAAGTTAACATGGGTCCTGACAACTAGGCCTGATCAAGTACCAATTTACAAAAGAAATGCAAACTAAATGAAACGGGGTAAAGGAGAAAACCCAGTGGGACTAAAACTCCTCCCCAAAATAGAATGCAAAGAAAAGAATATGATGTACTAATGAAAGAAGGATAGGAGGTGGATTACATGATACCCCCCATATAGAGCTTCTATCATAGAAGTACATGTACAATGGTCTCCATAGGAGAGATAGAAAGAGAGAAGAAGGGACCCCCACAATAAAGAAACTCATGTCGCAATGGCAGATGCCTGATGTAGAATCCAAAAGGAGATCCTAAAGTGGAAAATGATATTCCTCCCCTTGGGAAGAAACGGATCCAAAGGACGATGTCGAAGAAACCTTGTGAAGAGTGATGAACCAATCTGCCGCAAGATGTCTGCCATGATCGGATGCTAAAGAATCTCTCTGTCTGAACTAAAACAAATGATGTCAAATCCAAACTGATGTGGAGAATCTTGAAATGCAACCTCTGAATGCACTGATAATGGTGGGCGTACAATGATAACCTGATTGTCAAGGTAGAGGAGATGAATGTCCTCAAAATAATCCTCCAAATCTGCAATATAGGACTCCACAAACAAGAAAGATATGTCTACAATATAAGAGTCCAAAGTAGCTATGTCTGAAAGATGTATGATGTCCTGTTGCACTGAATTAGGAACAATAGGAGATGTTGATGAAGTCTCTGTCTGAAGAGTAGAAACTGTGAAACAATCCTCTGATCCATCGGAACATGTAAGGGTGTCTAAATACTCAAGCTCCTCTAAAGTATCATGATCAAAGGGTATATTCTCTATAAACAATGGGTAAGAGACAATCTGAAGTAGGATCCTCTGGGAATGGAGAGAGATTTGGGTCTCCATAGATCTCCCAAAGATGTGTCCAAAGTGGGTGAGGACAATCAATGCCCAATATAGCCAACATAGTGTCATGATCAACACTAGACAATATAAGTCCTACTATGTGATTTCTAATAATATCCAATGCTAATTTTCCCTCTGAAGTGGCTGGTTCAGGTATGAGATCATACAAATAAGGCAAAATATTAAGCCACCTACAATGTGTAAGTATACCCTTTGCCCATGACTCATAATTACCCCATTCCAGAATTACAACTAAAGGGTGAGTAGAAAAACCCATGATAACTATTCAAATGAAAAAAACTAAGACTAATGATCTTAGCAATGATAAATCATATTAATCTAACCCATCCAACGCAAACAGAACCCATGTAGGTGCCAAAATGGCCAAGTAATTGAGCAAAGTGCAAAAGCACACAAATCTGAATAAAAATTACTTGGTAAACTATCTGATCAAATAGACTATATATCTAGAAAGAGAACTGAAACACCTTTCCAACGCCTATTCGTTTGCACAAAATAGAGTTTGGATGCAAAAGATACGCCCTCGGGAGTGAAAAACACAAGTTCTGAATTTGACTAGAAAACAAGACTACAAAATGGCAAAATCAGAAGAAATAACCAGCACCACTCGAACAGTGCTAGAACCAGATTTCCGATGATATCTCTTTTTCGCAAAACATAGATCATATTCAAAAAATATGCCCGATTTCGTGTAAGTTGCTCAAAAGGGTTTTAAAAAAAATAACACAGCCCTCAGGGGCTAAGATCTTCGGCCCCTAATCACATTGACGACCAGGGGGTTGGCGGCTAGGTGTTGGGCGTGCGGCCGCTAGTTTTGCATATGACCCAGGTGCTGGCAAGGTAAGCCCTCAGGGGCTGTCGGTAGGGTGCTGGTCACCCACACAACCTGGGTTGGCTGAGTTAAGCCCTCAAGGAGCTGTGCATGCCATCGTCGGCGGGTTGGTGGCTCCGCCTAGCCCGGTGGCGCCCGGGTGCCCACTTGGTGACGGATGGGTGGCCACCGGACGGTGCACCCTTTTACACTAGTTGCGCTAAAATTAAGCACTTTTTAATTTATTTTTTCACGTTTTTTGAGAATTTTGACCTCAAGAAGTGAGCTAGGGAGGCCATACGGCCTCTCTGGCAAATTTTTTTGCCTCTCCAATCAACTTTGTCCAAAATGGACGAATGGACAGTCATTATTGGGGTTTTGGGCTGTTGTGAACTCAATGGCGAGGTTCGTTTGGGCTCAAAATGTTTCGATCAAATAGGTGATTCCCTGGATCAAAAGGAAAACCCTAAACCCTTGAAACTCCAAAACCTTCAGAAGACAAACAAGAAGCAGTAGGCCTGGAGCTTTGATACCATGTAGAAGTTGTGAAATCCAACTTCAAAAACCTCGAAGATCACCTGCATGCAAATAACCTGTGACAGAAGAAGACATTGGAGACAAAAAAGCAAGGGTGCTCTGAAAGCTGAAAATCTATTAATCAAAGAGTGGTAAAATACAATGAGATCAATCCTTATGAAAAGAGATTATGCAAAACCTAAAATTAACCCTAATAGGAAGACATTTAATTATTAAATGTCACATTATGCAAACTAAAGTGAAATCTTAAGAGAGGAATAAAGACAACTTAATTAACATAATTAAGTTAAAACCTTTACTCTAACATAGACAGTCATCAGCCATGGGTAGCCTCGTGTATATTTTGATACAACACACCAATTTTGGATAGAAATGTTAGTAAAGATAGAAGACTAAGAATAATAAGATGATGAAAGGAGGATCCACAAGCCTACACTATGATGATGATGAGTTGCTTACCAGGAGTTGGGTTTTTCAAAGGACTAATTACTTTATGTTTGATAACACACATAGGTATGATGCATTAAGGTATAAAGGATCAGGATGGTATTGTACCTAGTGTGATGGAATTTGACTCAACAATCAGATAGGAGTGCTCTTGTTCACACTTGACATACAAAAACCTTGCTAGGACAAACCTAACAAAGAAAGTATTCACCAAGTTATTCTACAAGAACATCCAACAAGCATAATAGATAAAAAAGATAATGATCTTTGCCCCATTCCTTTCTCTCTAAACCTTTTTTATTTATGCATCATCGAGAGGTTCTTGGAATGAGCGCAAAATAAGATAAGTCAAAAAAGATCAAGACAAAGTAAACAAACAAGCCAATGTTCTTCATATCGCTAGCCAAGGCTAAACTAAGGTGAGATACCTGATGCTTATGTCCATCGTGGGAAGGATTCATCCTAGGACATGTTGTGATCAGGGTTTTGATGAGATTGATTGGGTGATAAGCTATTAAAACTCTGAGTTGATTAACTTGCATGCTTACTGACTTAGACTTGAGACTTTGACGATTAGGTGTTCACCTTTGAACCTGCTAGAATTGTTTTTGACTGACTTACCAAAGGATGAAAGCGTTGATTGATTTATTAGGAATGAGATAATCATGGGTGTGAGATGAGATGGGAGCACCATTTTGGGTTTTTCAAATGTTTTGAGGCTATTTTTTTATTTTTAGATTTTTCAACTTTTTTGGATTTTTGAGATTTATGAATTTTTTTGGATTTTGTGTCTCAGGGACCAATCAAGGATTAGCCTTGCCTACGTTTAAGCTCAGGGATGACGTAGTTCAGACTCATGTTTTTTTATTTTTTGGCGTTTTGACATGTTTTAGATTTTGAATGATTTCAATGTTTTTGAGATTTTTTGCATGATTTTGACAATTCGATATGGATATGTGATGATATCAGTGCTTTGTTTTTGGATCTTGGTGAAAACCAAGCTAAGATTGATCAATCAAATTGATGGGTTTGTGATGATAACATTGTTGAGGATACACAACAATGCAAGGATTTGCATTAAGCAGCACAAGGATTTTGAGATTGATGATGATAAAATTGTTGTGGATACACAACAATGCAAGGATAGTGTTAAGCAACACAAGGATTGGGAAGGATATCCCGAAATGATGATGGATTGATTGGATTTGTTTGATCAGGATTGATGAAGCTTGATTTGGAACAAAATTGTTTTGATGATTTGATGTGACGCTGACATACACATTAGATGCAACTGATATTGATTGTTTTGATCAATGTTCGATGAAAGATAAAGCTTGATAAGGAACATCATCTTGTCAAAATATGTCATGGGCTAGTGATTTGGATTTTTTTCTCACAAATTCTTTGATCAATTTTATTTTATGTTTTCCAATGTTTGGATCACCACATAAGTTGGAGGATATAGATCAAGATTTATTCTTGAAGCAAGATGTGAATATTTGCCCCCAGTGTCTAGCAATGTTTGAAAGGCCATGGGTGGATTCTTGGATAGATGGATGGATGGATGGGTATAGATCATCTTGTGATAAGATAAGGTGTTCGAATAGAGGATGCTCATTTGGATAGTGCTTCATGGCTCAGCTAACGTTGGGTAAGATAGGATCAATGAAAATGACCCATGTCAAGATGTTTACCATAAGCAAGTGTAAAGTGTGCACCAAAATTTTATCAAGATCAAGGTAAGTTAGATAGATGGTAATGGTTTGGATAAACGATTCATGGATGAACGGATGATATGGCTGGAATGATGGCTTTATTATGGATGTGATAAGATGCTTTCTCCTGAATTGGTGCATGTAGATGCTTGATTCTACACATGACACCTGTTTGCTAGGTTTTCATCATGGTACGTGTCCAAAGCACCATCGAAGTGGTTTTCACTAAAGGATGATTTATTTTTCTTTATTGTTTTCAATCCTTTTTTCTGATTTGTTTTTTGGATTTTTGGATTTTTTGTAAAATATTTTAAGCTCATGTTGAACCACTTGGTTTTTTCAATGTAGATTCTTATGTCATAATGGGCCATCGATATCCTACTTGAAGAAGCTACTTTTCCAAGATACGTGCACTTGAATGCAACTTTCGAGATTCTTGATTTTCTTTGTTGACACCGGAGTTAAATTCGTCTTTATATGCACATCACAATAGAGTGCCTTACGAATCCTTATGATAAAGGATTGTTGCCAACACATGGTCAATGCAAGAATTGGATATCATGCATGGAGGCATGGATGGAGTGTGTTTAGGAATAAAAGATGGATTGGTTGGCAGTTTGGAACCTTTGACTATCCAAACTTGGGAAGATGAGCAATGATGGGTGGATACAAAAGTGTGTGTGGAATTAGGACCAACTGCTTGATATGCTTTGAACGTCGCTTGAGAAGTCAGATTTTTCCTTTGTGGACATCTTTGATGGATACTTTCCCCTTTTTATTTTTCCCCATAGTTTCTTTGACTAATGGAGTATGATAGGGATCATCTTTCTTTGTATTTTTTGGTATCCATATGTATTTGATTTGTCCTTTGTGATTCTTAGCTTCTTTGCTTTGATTCAAATATCCCTTTTGATGTTGGTCCCAATTCATGGATGGGATGATGGGTGTATGAAGATTTGTGACATGGTTGGTTGTAGTATTGGAATTGATTTCATCATAAGGATTCTTCATGCTCCCTATGTTGACATTTTCTTAAGACGAAGTTGCCCCCAGTATGGTGACAGTAGCAACTTTGTTCTTTGATTCTCCTTGTTTTGAGATGTCTTGTTCTGAATTCATTCTTTGACGAATGACCACTACAGATGATGTCATTTCAATTTGTTGCTTTGCTGACTCTGGAATATCTTATTCTGTCTGAACTATTCCCTTGAGTGGATAATACTAGATATCTTCATACATGATGTCCTCAGTTTGAATTTGGGATATACCTGATCCTGATGTTAACAACTTGAGTTTGACTATAGGATTCAATAACCTGCCCTTTTTGTGTAATAATGTCAGGAGTAAAGGAATCTTGTTTTGAATGAAGATCATCTACATGTCCATTCAAAGAAAGTATCTCATGGGTAGATGGAGGATTATGTGTTATGTGGATGTGATCATATCGTATAGATAGTAGAGTTTCCATTATATCATTGTAGTAGCTTGGAGATACAAATTCTTGATCTCGAATAATTTTGAAATTGCTTTTGAAATACTTTGGATCAAGTTCTTGACATGGGTCAATTTCAAAGAATGGATTGCTTATAAAGGGTTCTTGGATATCTTCATTAGGCATAGGAAGTTTCTCAAATTTCATGAGGTCAAAGGATGTCCATATGTTTTGGAAAGGATCATTGCTAGACCTTGGTGAAAGATGTTGATCATGCTTTGGAATAAATTCTTGATATATGTCCTCTAACTCATTAGGTGATGTAGAGACATTTTCAACATGATCATTGGTTGAAGGATTTTGATCATCATTTTCAATGATTGTGGTGGTAATTTTTTGCAAGCTCTGCTTCATCAGTAAGGCCTTCATTTTCTGATGAGCCAACAACGCTTGTTGTTGGTCGTGCTGTTGTTGTGCCAACAATGTTTTTTGTTGGGCTTGTTTGTTGTGCTACTTATTGATACACTTGTTGATGGATTGCTTGCAATTGTGTATGATTTTGTGCTTGCACCTACCGAGCCTGGTGTTGGGTTTGAGCTTGAGCCTATGCTTGTTGGGTTTCTTGAGCCACTTGTACGGCTTGTGCGGCGGCTACTTGCGCTTGCGCTTGCTAAGCAACTAGTTGTGCAGCTTGTTGGTTTTGGAGCGTGTTTTGGTGGGCAACTTGTTGAGTGGCTTGTAACATGATAGAGAATGAATTTTCGATGTTGTGTTTTGGTGATGGAGGTGGTGGATTGGGAATTGTTTTGACCATTATGATGAGCGGAACGGTCACATTGATTGACAGGATTTGAGTGGTGAATGGTGTGATTGAGATGCTTGGTCTTTGAGACACTTGAGGGACGATGGTTGTGTTGACCATTGGGGTTGCTTGGATGGTTTCCATTTTTTGTTGCGATATTGATGGCAAGATGAGAGGATTTGGTATGATGTTTTCTTTATGATTGGAGTATTGCTTGGAAGGCTCATGTCTTGATTGTTTGGTTGATAGATTTGTAAGTTTTGACTTTGATTTAAATCTACCAAAGGGAAAGGTGTTCCAAAATTTAGATTGGGCATGCTCACATTTGTTTTACCATTGATGTTTGGAGGAGATAATGATCCCATGTATGGATTGTACAAATGCAAGTTTTGAAAATCAATTGGCATTGTAAGGCTTGGGCAGTTTGGTTGAATTGGATTACTCATGATGGAGGAATAAAGTTTATATTCCATTTTCCTCTTGTGTTTTGACCTTGTTGACCTCTTAAGGGATTTAGGACCAATGATGAGATGAAGGATGAAAGGGGCGAATGATATGGGTGTTTAAAATTTTAGGAACTTTGGATCAATGCTAGACTTTAGGACTTGTTTTGATTTGATTTTGATTGCAGATAGTTTGACTAAGTGTGTTAAGTCAAAAAAGATGATAATGCACTTGTAAACTCTAGGAAGTTGTGTTATCCTAGAGAAAACTTGTACACAAGATGATAGTTTTGCTAGGTGTGTTAAGCCAAACAAATTGATAATGAACTTGTAAACCCTAGGAAGTTGTGTTATCCTAGAGTAAACTCGTACACAAAAGGATAATTTGGCTAGGTGTGTTAAGCCAAACAAGGTGATGTTGATTTTTCTTTAAATTCTAGCATAAATGATGTTTTCAAAGTTCCCAAGAATTTGTAGATGAGATGGGATTTTATTTTGATGGTTGAGGGATGGAGTGTTTGATTTTTTTATCCTAAATGACCCTATGAGGACCTACTTACAACACCAAGGTAATGAAGAACATGCTTTTCCCTAAAAGTGGTTCAAACCAAAAGACCAATGTTTGCATGAAAACCAAATGACTCAAAAGGGACCAAGCACATGTGTGGTTCAATTGTCTATTATCTTGCTTAGGTTTGGTTATTTTTACCACAAACACTTTCTTGATTATGTTTTTCAAATTGAATGTCCAATGTCTTAATTTTCTTTCATCCGACAAAGTGCATTATGTGGAAATCAAGGAAATCAAGGGCACAGTTTCCTAGGTTGAATTTAGTGAAAACAAATGATGCTTAAACCCAAGCACTTAGAAACCTCTAAGGATGGAATCCCTAGGGCAAGCAAGAGCACTTGGATTCATCAAGGGTATTTGTTTCCCCCAAAGGGTTTGAAATTTTGAAGCTTTTTTGAACGTTTGTTTTCAATGTTTTAAATCCAACCAATGTGTTTTGACTTAAAGAACATGTACAATCCCTAGGCTGAAAAGAAAATATTTTTTGGGTTCCCACTTGGATAAATCTAGTTGAACATATTCAGTGCAAATGATTAGATGCTTGAAGACACTAGCTCCCCCTTATAGTGCACTCGCTTCTTGGGTCAATCAAGCATCAGTACCCATGAATCTCCCATGGCATACTTTTCATCTCTATAACAAAACCACATGTATAATGTGGGGCGTCTTCAAAGGACATGACCTTTTGCACCAACAAATAGATAGGATTTTGTCCTTTTCTAAACAAGGGGTTTTAATGCGGGCATTTCGTTCATGGGGGACTATCCAATATGGCGAGAGACCATTTTTGCCCTTCTCGTCGGAATAATCCTCGTGATATTGGCCTTTGTTACAATATCCTCACTTATATCCCAAGTGGAAGTCGCCTGGATTTAGCGTGTTCCCAGTTGGGTCGTTCCCTTGGGTGATTAACTTTTCCCACAAGGCAAGCCCGCTAAGATAAACAAAAGCAAGCCAGCATATCCTGTAGTTCAATTGAACTTCATTGAAAAATAAAGGGAGAACACTCGCAATATGCCACGCTCACACTCACAAGATTGGTTCAATTTTAATCCCAAAAAATGAAGTGGAGGCAATTATTTTACTCAACTTAAGATCACCAAAAAGAGCTTTTGATTCTCAAGATCGTCGTGAGGCATGATAGAAGCGCATATGTCCTTTTGATGATATTATCCTGAATAAATAATTACAAAACAAAACAACACTTGTTCATTTTAAGCCCACAAAGAAAAATGAATTTTTTTTTAAGCACCAAATCAAATATGAAGTTTGTTTTGTTCAATTGTTAAACCTCAACCAAATTTAGTAAATTGTTTCTAAGGCTATTTTTAAGCCCTTTGTTTTCAAACTTTGAAAAGAAAAATTGTGTGGTTCTTTTTAGAGCCCAAAAAGAAAAATTACTGTTTCCTAAGGCATAAAAGATAAATTCCTTTTAAAGGAGATTAGAGATTATTTAAAAGTGTTAAACAACACTATAGTGTTCAAAAACACTTTGTATAGGATGAGATTGATGTCCTAATGGATCCTTCCATTTTTCTTCCTTCCTTGCTTTTACCTACAAAATAATCAAACCAGAAGATGTAGAGGCAGTAAATAAGTCAGGAAGTCAAAAATCTAGAAACAAAACAGCACATGTTAAAAAAAACCAAATTTAAATTTTTCCCTGTTAGCCAACGGCGTAGTTTGGAAAATCAACGGTGTAATATAGCATCGCACCTTGATTGAGTGCGGCGCTCTGCAAAAAATAGAGAGCGCGATTATGACGGAGTTTTGGCATGCGACACAGTTTTCAACTTAAAAGTCCAAGACAAAGTTTAAAATTTTGAAATTTTTGAGCGGGTGTGGCACAGTTTAGAATTAGTGTGGTGCAATATAGAGTCGTGTCTCTGAAAGAAGAGTAATATAGCACCACATGACTTTCAGCGACGCAGTTCTTGTGTGCACAAAAAAAAATGTTAAAAAGCACGGAATTTAAAAAAAACGTGATGAAATCCTTGAGATTTTCCCTCCTTCTAGCGCCAAAATGTGAACCTTGGTTTTATAACTACACAAATACAACAAAAAAACACATTATTATATCAATACACAAGATAAAACAAGGATTCCCCATGAAATCCATTTACAAAGCTCAAATAGAAATAAAAATGAAGAACAATGCAAGAAACTAAATAAAATCTATCTAAGCAAAGAAAACTTTTGATCCGATGGGGGAATTTGTGCCAATTGATGTGTCGAAATTGGCCCTTTCCCGACTCCTTTGTTGCAATTTTGATGGTGTGTGGATGATTAAATCTCCTTGATGATATTTTGGCATAACCTAGCTATGAAATTATGAAAATGATGAATACTTGAGGGGAAGTGGGCAAAATTAGCTCTCAATGTGAAGAGAATAACTTTGCATGAGATTGTAGATGATAGAATGAGAGGAAAAGTCTCTCATTTATAGATTTCCAAAATGGAAGAGAAAGTGGAATTGAGCAATGTGGGATAATTCAACATCCAATGGCTAAGTGCCACTTATCAAGATGTGAATGGTTGAAGGTTGTGCAAATTTTAGCCAAAGTGCCAATAAATGCAATTAGGTGGAATTTGAAATTGGGGAAATGACATATGAGAGGGAAAAAGGAATGAAATAAATGCCACTTGGCTCAATGCACAAGGACATGTAAGAGGAGTGAATGCTTTGTTTGAAGTACCCATCCACTTGGATTTTGAATTCAAATTTGAAGGAATATTTCTCCCTTATTCCTTGTTGAGAGAAAATAGTCAATTTAATAAATCAAAGTAATTGATTTATTGTGCAAGTTGCATTCTCTAAAGGATTTTAGTGATTGAGATTGAATTAATCAAGATTTGATCAACTTAATGAGAGATTAGATGATTTGACAATTTTGACTCAAATTTATGAGTTGATTTAAATCAGAATTGAGAGGAAAGTGATTAATTAAATAAATGTTTTTTATTTATTTAACTAAAAGGGATAATGTTAGATTAAATCAAATAAGGTTGAATTTATTTAATTTAATGAGGAATTTAGGGATTTAATAAAATAAAATGAATTATTTAATTAAAAGGGATTTTAGGGTTAATTAAATTAAATTGATTAATTTAATCAAAGGGGAGAAAGACCTAATTAGATAAATAATGATTTATCTAATTAAGAGACAACATGTGGTGATAAGTTGAGAGTGTGATTTAGGATGAAATGTCATTAGTAATCAGGATCAAGTGTGTTGGATTGAATTGTACATTTTCCATGTCTACAATATGTCCGCTGACACTGCTAATTCTTGAGTTGTTGTGGCTCCTTGAGAAATGACTGGGATTGTAACTATAGGTGTTGTAGTAGTCATTATTGACCCAGTAATTTGCATGCCAAGTTGACTCTACAAAGATTCATCCCTGAATCTACTAAATTCAGCTTCAGAGGAAATGTCAAAAGATGGGGATGACAATCTAGGGATAGAAACCGGCAAACTGGATAGAACATTGATAGTGTGTGTCTGGACGACTGTAGAAGAAGCCAACGTGGTTGCTACTTTTGGTGGGGAAGAAATATTTTCTACTCCTATTACTATAGTAGGAAGAGGAGAAAAAGGAATGGGAGGAACAGGAGTCTTGGGTGTTGGAGGAGTGTGAGGAATGTTGGCATGGCCTGGTGAAGATGTAGGAACATCTTCCATTTCATTTCAAAGAGGGGATAAAATATTCTCATCATGATTAAGCTCTTCCTCTTGATATTTCTCAACTTCTTCATGAGATTTATCAGGGGATTTTTCTTCTTCTTCATTTGACTTTGTTTCCCCAGACTCTTCACTTTCTGATTCTTCAGGTTCAAACTTTGTATCTCCTCCTTCTTCATCTGAGGAAAATTCTTCGGAAACAAGATCCTTTCCTTCTGCACATGTGTGGTAGCTCTTTTTTCTTGTACCTCAATGGTCTGTGCAGTATTATTTCCCATAGTAAATTTAATCCTTGGTCCTCTTCAAGATGAAGAAGGAATCACGGCTTGCTTATCTTTGGCACGAGATTCCGACTGTGGACTGGATTTTTATATGGGAGATTCTGCCTCTGAATCAATTTTAAAGGCTTTCATTTGATAGCCATACTTATGAAGCGACTCTGCTATGTTATTTATAATAGGGGCTAGCCTTTCCCTCATGTAAATACATTCTTTCTTTGACCATTGTACTGGAGGTAAAGGCTTCTTGGCGATGTCATCTTCATCATAAGCAGAATTGAGAATGTCTCCAAGATCTGTGAAGTCTTCAGGCAAATCAGCTATATTGAGGGCCCTGATATGACCAACTTTCAATCTACAATAATCCATCTTACGGACATCTTTCTCTTCTCTACATTTTGCCCATATGTCTTCAAAATGGTAATCATGGTTGTGACCTTTCTTGAGTTTTTTCTTTAGATCTTGATAGTCAAAGTCACGCCTATACCTCTAGGTCTTGATAGTCATTATTTGCATTTATACTACAACATTTCTGGCCTTTTTTACACTTTTAATAGTGTACCTGCCAATGGTTAGAGGAAATTTGAAACCTGGTTTATTTATCCTTTGTCATTCTGTGTGCACTGAAATCAACTACTTGCACAACTCCATGAGGATCCATTTATCTGAGGGATACCTAGGAAGCATGTAGGGGCACCCAGTGAAATAACCTACTCTTATATAAGTAAAGGTTGGGAATTGTAGAAAGACACATCCAACCTAGCTGACTGCCTTCTAGGCTTCATCTGAGATTATTTTCTTCTCTAGAGTCAGTTCAAAAGTGAACAAAAAAGGAGCAAATAAAGTATTTGTAACCCTCCTGAAATTGTGGAAGATTTCTCTCAAGTTCAATTGGTATTAATAGTCATAAATGGGGGTATAATGTTTGTTCCCTTTAGTAGACAAACCTAGAAACTGCCTCATCACTGCAACCGCTTACACCAAATAAGAGGTCATATAGAATTTCAGAGTGGTGGGTACATTAATTAGTTGTTCATGGATTTCATCACTGATCTGTGTTCCCCAATCAATATGCACTTTCCTCCTCCTGATTATCTGGACGTATTTGTACATCCAATCTTGAAAATTAGAAGATTCAAGTAAGCCCTTAACTCTTCTTAAAAGGGTGATCATGTCTCTTACATCCTCCTTGAAGTCACTCCAAGGAAGTCCCTTAGGCCATCTAGATACAACATGTTTTGGAGTCTTCAACCATTGTGTGTTAATCAATATTTTAGCCCTGACTGAATCATTGTTAAAAATCTCTTGAGCCTTATAAATTGTGACAGGTGTATATTGTTCCATGTGTGGAACTTTGAAGACAATATCAAAAAATTCACCATCGAGCCTCATCACAACTTGACCTGTAGAATCTCTTACAATTCTATCTTCTTGAATATAATGAGCTGCAACTTGAAGCACAAATTCAATGTGATGAGCAGAAGTTGGGAAGGTGGATACTAGATGGAGATTACTATGAGCAATGGCCTTTAGATTTTCATCCCATGGCCTTTGTTGAATTCTCTTTACGAAATCTTCTAGATCTTGGTGACTAATCTCACTATCCTTGATTTTGTCTACTTTTGACAATACCGCGGTCAAAGGGAAAAAACCTTGGTATTTATACTTCATCTTTCCTTTTCCTTTAGGAGATGATGGAGGCATTTCAACTATCATTTAGGGGAGTTGAGACTGATATTTTCCTACCTCTAAAAACCTCCTGATGAATTTTGAAGTTAACTGCAAGAATGATGGATCCACAGGTGTCAGGAAAGATATTCCACATGGGGAAACATGAAATGAGAAGGCGATATGGAGCAACTATAGTTTGTCCATATGGTGCAAAAAACGGAGCGTGAATGGCGAGGTGGAAAAATCCATGTTTGAAGTGTTATGGAGATAATGCAGATTTTGGTGCTCGAGCGGTGAAAATCATCGCCTCGGCACCAAGAGGTAAAGTTCTTTGGTGTTCGGGTGGTGAAAATCACCACTTGAGCACCAAGAAATAATGAAAAAGAGACTAAGTGTTACGGTAGTGAAAATCACCGCCTTAACACTTAGTTTGACTATCGTGGTGTCTAGGCGATGATTTTCACCGCTGTAGCACCGAGTTGCAAGGAGAGTTAAGTGTCATAGCAATGAAAATCACCGCCATGACACATTGATATTTTCATGAGTTCATTGTTTTTTATCACTTTGACATCGAACTCATCAATTTCGTTATCATGTGTAAAATTGGAGAAATTCTTCGCCATGATACGAGGGTGGGGAAAAAAATGAAAATGTTAGGGTTTCAAAGAGATAAACTAGCGACGAAGGGCGTGAGGTTTTGGAAAAAAGGAACAAACCAATGAAGTAACAATGATCATGAGCGATAATGTTCAAAATGAGAAAGGAAGCATTTGAGGGACAAAAAGAAGGATGACTGACAAAGTGAAAGGAAGAAAGCAATGCGGATACCTCAAATAGATGCAACCAGGTGATGAAGAAGAGGCTGAAACAAAATCCGCGAGCTGGAGATAGAAACCAAGATTCAAATTCAAAGAAAGCAACAAGGATTTTGCTTGGAGTGATGAAGAAAAGAGGAATGAGAAACAAAATGAGAAAATAACTCGGCTTTGAGTAAATAAACCTAAAAATTAACTTAAATCCCGCACATTAAATGTGGCACGAAAACTTAAGTTAAACTGAGAAATAGGTGTTCGGGCGGTGATTTTCACCACCTTAACACCAAAAGTGTAAATGGTGAGTTGGGTGTATGGTGGTGAAAATCACCGCCCGAGCACCAAAAAGTGTTAAACACAAAAATAGGTGCAACGATGGTGAAAATCACCGCTCGAGCACCAAAAGCAGAAATAAGTGCAACAACGGTAAAAATCACCGCCTGAGCACTAAAAGTAGAAATATGACTAACTCTTGGTTAAAGGTAGTTACAAATATTTTAATCTCGAAATTTTTTCCCATCGTCACTCACCTTGACTAGGTAAGATCAAAGACCACGCGTTAAGGACAATTTTAAGATTGTCTCATTTTGCGTGCTTGAAACACACGACCCTAGAAAACGGACTGGTTTCGTAGGGGGGTTATCCATGGATTGAGCACTAATAGATTTCATGATAACACAATTATTATTTTTGTTGCACCAAGGACTTCAATATCTGGTGCACTCATATTTTTCAAAAAAAAAAATTGATAATCTTCTATTTTCCACATGTGCAGAACAAAGAGCTTGATTTTTGGTGAAAAACCTACATTCACAAGAAATAAAAAAATTAATATACTGTTTAGGAAGCTTATAATAAGGACTACATACTTACAAAAAATAAATTTTAAATGAATTTATTTGATCCCTCAAAAGGTAAATCAAAAGTGGTTTTTTATCAGCATTTTGATAGGTGTAAAGGAGACTCCGTTATAGGTATGGTTTAAAACTAGCAGGGTTCTATCCAAGGCGGTTTGATCAAAGCCTCTTCAAATGGAATCCTTCAAATGGAATTTTTTAAGGCTTAAATCATTATATTTTCTAAAAATATATGATTTCAACAAAAATCAGAATCTCTTAGAAATTGTAAACTAGCTTTATGGGATCACTTGCGGGTTGTTAATATAGTTATTGAGGCTCTTTGTCTTTCGGGAATTCTCATTGAGTTTTTCATTCTATTTAGGAATTCCATAGTCATCTATTGTGAAAAACAAAGCACCATACAAATATGCAAGAATCTTGACCAACATTAGTGAACCAAACATATAGAGATCACATGCATTACATTTAGAAGTAAGTATTAATGGTTAGATCATCATCTCATCCATTTGCTAGTCTTCAGAGCAAGTTTATGACATTTTCATCAAAAAAATTATTGCGATTAAGTTCATTCATGTATGAGCTCTTCTTGGGGTGTGGTCTACTTGTTGATGTGATTTTTAATAACATAAAAACACATATAGAATTCTTAAAATAAACCTATCTCTCTTGAAAGACATGAAATTCAAATAGAATTTTTAATCCCAAGGTTCCTATCATCAAGTCTTGACATACTAGGTTCACTTAGGTTTTTTTATATTTTTATTTTAATCATAAAGGGTTGAAAGTATTTCTTTCCTCATAAAGCTTTGAAACTAATAAAGGTTTATTTTTATCGCCTAAACTCATAGTTTCTCACAAAATTTAATAACTATTTCAATGAATTTAGTATAAAATCACCTAACTTTGATTAGTTCTTCTAAAACTATTTAAAAAATTCTATGAAACTTAGCCTCATAAATATTCAAGATGAATTAACTAACTTATTACAAATTCTCATTTAAATTTTGTCTCTCAGAGATTTAACAAAAAAATAAGAAAAGATAGGTGAAGGAGAATAAATGAACTATTAAAAGTAAGTTTCCAATGATCTCACATGAATATTCACATAGATTAATGAATCAATAATAAATCAATCTATATTTTTCCAAAAAGAATCACAATTACATATAGATGATGCAAAGTGTCAAACGAAAATTTATAATACCAAGAAGTAGACCAAATGTATCAAAATGATAGTGTAACAATTTGATATTTCAAGGTAAATGATAAATTTATAGTGATGAAAGATTTACAATTAAAAGTGATCGAACATTGGCCTTGAATTCAATATCCTATACATGAACATACAAACAAATTCATTGAATGTGAATAGAAACCATGAAGAAGACTTCAAGTTGGAAATTCTCTAGCTTAAGTTCGACAAGTATCAGAAATTTCTTTTCTCTAACTAATAATTATTTAGGTCTTTTTAAAGAATAAGGATACCCAAAATCTATTACAAAGAATAAATTATCTAGATCACAAAGCCTCAAATCAATGGTAACAATAGGAGAAAGATACACATGGATGACATCATCTTATTAACAATTTGCATGAAAATATCAAAAACTTTAAAAATCCACATTGAGACTTTCTATAATACCTTTGTATGCAAACAATAAGTCTATGTATTTACTTGGTTCTCCAATTAGGCTTCACTATATTTACCCAATAAAACTATTTTCCTTCTACAATATTCCTTTTCTATAGGTCCCTCATAGTTTTGGTATAAATTGGGATGTCTTTAATGGCTTGGATGAGAAGAATCTTGATATTGGCATCCTTGAGTTGATCTAGTAGGTTTGTCTCAGCTTGTGTGTGATTCTTTTGAATGGCTAAGCATTCAAGAAAAGGAGGCTTTGGACTTGAGGTAGTTTGGTGTACTTGATTTGACTCAGGTTCCAAAGGTGATTTGTCTAAAGCTTGAATTGCAGGTTCCTCATTCTCCATCTCAATGATTTGAGGGGATGAAGGTCTTGTTGATGTGTTTTTTATGCACCTCTCAACACAGGTGATGCATAGGTGCATCACCTCTCTTGAAATAAAATCTTCCACAATCAAATTGCAGAACACTATCCCAAGGTCTCTAATGTCAAGTCTTGATAGTGCTTAGAATGTCTTAGTTGTTTCACGTGATTTGTTGGAATCACAAGGCAGACTTATAGATGAGTCACAAAGTGGGGAAGTTGGATCTACAAATGGAGTTCTTAATATGGGAGAGTTGTTGTGTGTTTTCTGCAGGTTCAAACAGTAGTCTTGAACTTCATTTCAACATTATATTTAGCTTTATAATGTGCAATGAACGTTGCCTAAGGTTACTTATTAGAAAAAAAGAAAAGAGCAAGGAAAAGAGTAAGTTATTGGACCTGAAACTACAAATGAACAATGATCATGGAGGATGCTATAGTAGATAACCTCCCTAAACTGGTTTTTTCTTGGCTAAGAGGATCCTACAGTTACACAAAACTAGTGCAATCTTCTAAGGACTACATATTTTCAGATTGCATACACACATCATGAACATGCAATTGAACCATGTTGCAACAATGAAGTAAGGAAGCCCAAGTTAACTTTGCATAGCAGCTTGTCATCAACAAGTGCCAAAAGTATGGGCTGGAAATTCATCAAAGACAGTAACAAAAAACACCATCATCACTTCCATTCAAGAAAATAACTACTAAAATAATAGGGAAGTAGAACCATGCACACATAATGAGAAAAATCAAAAGGAAACACTCATAAATCATGTAAAGTTGCTTTCTATTGTTGCAGAATGCCTTTACACCAGCTCTCCAACCATTTACAAATGAGGGGGAGACCCCTATTTATAATTTTCCAAAGCCTGAATGAATGGATAGGATTGAATTACAATGTGTGGCCAATATTTGATTACACTAGGGCTTCACCTACCCCACAATATTCAGCAATTTAAAATACATATTTTATCTTTTCCCTATTTTGTCTTCTAGTGGCCAATCACTATAGCAATTTTATCCTCTTGTTGATTTCCCTTTTACTATAGTTGAAACTGCCTAAAACTTGCCCTTTGCCAGATGGACCTGCAAAATTCTTCATTGGATCAAATAGGCTCATCGACGACTGGCATCAATGGATTGAGTGCCCCCAATTCAGGCAAAAAACTCCTTAAAGATCATCATCATCCAGTGAAAAGTAGGACAACTCCCCTATGCTTTCTTCAAGGCCACCCCCCTTGCATTTTTTCATTGACTTCCTTGGCACATGCCTTCTTCTAATTCCATCTATGTTGATGGGTGTTATGAAGAGAGGTGAGCATAAAACGAATGATGACAGGAGCTACGTGTTTTTCCTTGTTCAACTTTCTCAATGGGTCTCCCCGACGGACCCGTGGTAGGCTTCTTGAAATCTACATACATGAAGTGTCATGAATGATTTCATACACAAATCAAGGCAAACGTTAGTCAAATCTTGAAAACTCCTTGTTAGATTCACCCATGCATCATCAAAAGATCACAATATTTAGTCTAAATTACCATTAGCAGTTTACTAGAGAAATTTTGGACGGTCCGGGCCTGAGAGGTCGGACTTCCCTGGCCAAAATGTTGTTTTAAAAGGGCGAACAGAGCAGGGCGACTCAAATGGTTTCTCTCAGCTTCAAATTTGGAATTTGAAAATTTCATGCAAGAGAGGGTCCAATTTGATCATGTGGGTCAACATTCATTTCCAAATCAAGAGGCATTCATGCCATCATTGGGGCACCTAGAGCCATGAGGAGGGAAAGTTGTCAGGAGTTTGTTGATTAGAACAGACATGGTGAGGAGGAATTTTGGGGATGGATTTTTGGGGTCCAAGACTTGGAGGGCAGAAGGTGGACGATGGGTGGATGGATGGACGGAGTTCCTAGAATAGTCATGGAGGGATAGAGTTTCAGAAACAGCT
The DNA here is from genome assembly GCA_007115665.2 of Sequoiadendron giganteum. NCBI lineage: Eukaryota > Viridiplantae > Streptophyta > Pinopsida > Cupressales > Cupressaceae > Sequoiadendron > Sequoiadendron giganteum. Next base: position 554,660,738 of record CM021103.1, read on the forward strand.
AGGGACAGATGAAGTTCCCAAAACAATCGCGGAGGGACGAAGTTCTAGAAACAACCACGGAGGGGCCAGGTTCCAGGAGCTGGAACGTGGTGGATGGAAGACAAAACAGAAAAGGAGGGACGGAGTTCCGAAAATGGCCATGGAGGGAAGGGGTTTCGAAAATAGCCAGGGACAGATGGAGTTCTCAAAACAACCGTAGAGGGACAAAGTTCCAGAAATGGCCACGGAGGGGTCGGGATTCGGGAGCTGGAATGTCAGGGGTGGACGGAAGGCAAAACGGAAAGGGAGGGATGGAGTTCCAAAAATGGCCATAGAGGGATGGATTTTCGTAAATAGCCAGGGATGGATGGAGTTCCTGGAACAACTATAGAGGGACGAAGTTTCAAAAACAACCAGGGATAGACAGAGTTCCTGGAATAACCACAAAGGGATGGAGTTCCAAAAATAACCACAGAGGGGCTGGGTTCTAGGAGCCAAAACGCTAGGGGTGAATGGAAGGAAAAATGGAAAGGGAGGGATGGAGTTCCAGAAATGTCCATAGAGAGAGGGAGTTCCACACATAGCCAGGGATGGAGTTCTAGAAACGGCCACAGAGGGGCCGAGTTCTGGGAACTGGAACATCGAGGGAAAAAGGAAGGAAAAATGGCAAAGGAGGGATGGAGTTACAGAAATGACCATGGAGGGACGGAGTTCTGGAAACAACCAGGGATGGACGAAGTTCCCAGAACAGCCATGGAGGGACGGAGTTGCAAAATAAAATTTCTGCAACTTCTTGAAACTTAACGAAAACTTGGTAGTTCACTTAGGCACCACAAAAACATCCCAAATTCATAGGAAACTTGTCCCCAAAGTCAAAAATGAAGGAAAAATTGAATTGAGCGAGCAGGGATGAGGCCTGGAGGACGTTGGGGCAACGAGCAAAGGGAAACTTGTAGGGGCACTTCCGCAAAAGAAAAAGACTTAGTGA